>CM055275.1:75685041-75889876 GCA_029237695.1 Conchocele bisecta
GGTCAAGTCACTTTAACCTTTTATAATACGGGAAACAAACTGTCTGCTGTTGTTTTATGTTTTGTTCTCTTTCTGAATAAAAATATGGTTTAACAGTACTTTAGAATCATTCCCATTTGATTTGAAAAACAAAAAATAAAAAATAGACAGCAGACGTCGATATATAATTCAGCATAGTAAGGGTTAAACAGTGCTAGCAGGCCGTCCTTAAAAAATTGTTTGTTTCCTGTAACCCGACCCAGAATTTTAGAAGTGGGTCGGTCGGTAGGCAATTTCTTTTTGTTTCTGTCACATGAGATATTGAATTTAAAAATTATTAATATTAAAAAGGTACAATATTTTAACACTTGCAGCATTGCAAGTGTTAAATTGCAAGTGTTAAAATATTGTACCTTTTTAATATTAATAATTTTTAAATTCAATATTGCAAGTCTTGCAATAAAAGTATGTAAATTGCTGTATGTGTTGTTGTATGAACATGTATGCCATTTAGGGCCAGAGATTATATTAACCCTTTTAACCCACTGTAGCACTAAACTGAAGAAAAAAAATAAAAAAAAAAAAAAAAAAAAAAAAAAAAATTGTAAATAAAATTGTAAAAATAAAATAAAAAAAAATTGTAAACGAAATTGCAATAAAAAAAATCGGGTCGCACCGTTTTTAGTGGGTCGGTCGGGTTACAGGAAACGGAGATATAATTATGTATGGCCTCAGCAATACATTACAATGGATAAACATGTTTCTAACATTGGCCCCCACCTATGATATCGGGCTTCGAACAGACCAGCGTTGTTGTCTTCTAACAATTCTTGTTGTTTAGATATTGTTGACTCCATTTGTGTTGTGTTCAATTTCTTGTTCATGTTGTTTTGCCACAAGAAAACTCAGAGGCCAAAGTTTCCCAGTATACGTCTTTTTATAGAATATCAGGCTGGTGTCTTTTGATATCAAGTTTATCAGGCAAGGTTAGGAAACGAGTAGGAATTCCAAGACTTGCCGAAGAATCCTACCGTTTCCGAGCCGAGCCTGATAAACTTGATATCAAAAGACAATAGCCTGGTGTTCTACTCATCAGGTGATGTTTTATGCTCGAAAATTACCACATGACGTCTGTGGACAGAACACTGACGTCATTCGGTATAACGTCACTTGACGTCATCCAACCAATGGAACGTCAGTTTTCACTTCGTTGTAACCCGGATGTTTGTATGAAGTCGATGCCTGAAAGAACAATATGTTATCAGTCAGTACATATTCGGTCAATACAGGGCAGGTTACCTGATAAATATTTGCTAGTCCTTTTTATGCCCCACCACAATTATAGTTATTTTCATTCCATACCACACTCATGCGGCCTTCATGTCCAAGGTCAAATTTCTTATTTATTTTTTTTAATTTTTGTGTTAAATCTTTTTTTAGTCAGGTCCAGACGGCGGCCGGGGGTATACGTGAGCCCCTGCTAGTTCAAGATTATATGTTCATCTGTTTGTTGAAAGTTTTTTAAATCTTAAAGTTGAAGTAAATTGTTAACATACCGGTAACCAATTCATTTGTAATGCTGCATCAAATAAAAAAAAAATGCAATATTTTATTATCTCTTTTCTTGATTTCTCAATGAAATGCTATGTCGACATGAGTGAGAAACCAGAAAAACTTTATTGTTTTCATGTGAATATGTGTTAACCCTTAGACCGCTACTCACAACAATAGTCGTCTACTGTTGCTTTTATATTTTGCCTTCTTTCTCAATAAAAACATGGTTTGACAGCACTGCAGAATCATTTCCAATGGAAATGATTCTGAAGTACTGTCAAAGCATGTTGTAAATTATTCCAAAGTGCTGTCAAAGCATGTTTTTGATGATAAAAATGGAAAATAGAAAATAAACAGCAGACAACAACAACAATAAGATATCGGTCTAAGGGTTAATGTTTTCCAGCTGTAACTGTTCATTCTGTGAAATATGAAAATTGTCCTAACATTAAACAATTTCAGCCTCTTTATCAGGACTTTTTGAAGGCCACTCGTTCCATGATTAGCTGATGCTTGTCTTCTATTAGTAATTGCTTCCACCATGATCATGATGATACCAAGAGTTTTCTGTTATATATCGTGTTTGCCTCTTTCTTTATAATAAAACTTTCAGCAAATTTATCTCACAGGGCGAGAAAAATGTGCACTTGCCCAGGGCTCGAACCCGGAATGTCTGGTCTACCGTACCATCGCTCTAACCGACTTTGTTAACCCAATGAAGTCTAAGGATACAATGTTTTGTGTTGACATAAAGTCTAATATTTTGTTTATTTCTGAATAAAAGTATATGTTGTTACCACTCATTGGAACCATTCAAGTGAGTGGTGACCACATATTTTCGCAAATAAATTATGAAAATAGGGATTTTCTTAGCAATTTACTTAAAAAGTAATGTACATGTATATATTAAAGGTACATGCCCACTCAGTAGGGAGACAGATAGTTTTATATCTTCTGTAGATCTATATGATATTTTCTGGCAAAAATAAACTTTCATTCACTATTACCCCACGTATTGATTGGCATTATTATACATTTTATATCGGACGTAAATTTGCACACTGATACACTGAGGGGCGATAACCGTGTTTCCTCAAATGTTGACAGACTTTACTATTTATTCTCTGTATTTATTTTTTGATGTGCATTGATCGTACCTATAATCTGTTGAAAATATTTGTTTTTCTTCATGCGACACATTTAATTTATAGTATAAATAATTAAAACATATCGTGCATTATTTGCATATGAAAATAGCTTGATACTGCCACGAGTCACTATCAGTAATATAAATATTACTAAATGATTATATCTGTATAATAGCGGACACTCATTTTTAGCTCGACTATTCAAAGAATAAGTAGAGCTTATGTTGTCACCCCGGCGTCGGCGGCGGTCGGCGTCGGCGTCACCGTCACGCCTTGGTTAAGGTTTTTAGTCAAGCTTGTATATGGAATACTCCTGGCCCTACACCCACCATACTTGGACAACTTCATCTCCTAGGGATGTACATCAATAACCCTTGATCTATATTTGACCTTGACCTACATTTGACCTTGACCTACATTTCCTCTTGAATTACTTAGTTAATTCTCTTTCGTTAAGGTTTTTAGTCAAGCTTGTAGATTGAATATTCCTGGCCCTACACCAACCATACTTGGACAACTTTATGTCCTAGTGATGTACATCAACAACCCCTGACCTATATTTGACTTTGACCTACATTTAACCTTGAATTACTTATTCCCTGTTAATTCCCCTTGGTTAAGGTTTTTAGTCAACCTTGGTTAAGGTTTTTAGTCAAGCTTTCTACAGGGAATACTATTGTGCATACAGACACCATACTTGGACAACCTTTCCTCATAGCGATGTACATCAATAACCCCTGATCTATATTTCACCTTGACCTACATTTCCTCTTGAATTACTTAGTTAATTCCCCTTAGTTAAGGTTTTTAGTCAAGCTTGTATATGGAATACTACTGGCCCTACACCCACCATACTTGGACAACTCATCTCCTAGTGATGTACATCAACAACCCCTGATATATATTTCACCTTGACCTATATGTCCTCTTCAATTACTTACTTAAGTCACCTTGGTTAAGGTTTTTAGTCAACCTTGGTTAAGGTTTTTACTCAAGCTTGTACATGGAATACTATTGTGCATATATATACCATACTTGGACAACCTTTTCTCATAGGGATGTACATCAATAACCCCTGATCTATATTTGACCTTCACCTACATTTCCTCTTCAATTACTTAGTTAATTCTCTTTGGTTAAGGTTTTTAGTCAACCTTGTAGATGAAATACTCCTGGCCCTACACCAACCATACTTGGACAACCCCTGACCTATATTTCACCTTGACCTACATTTAACCTTGAATTAATTAGTTAATCCCCCTTGGTTAAGGTTTTTAGTCAACCTTGGTTAAGGTTTTTAGTCAAGCTTGTATATGGAATACTCCTGGGCCTACAGCAACCATACTTGGAAAACTTCATCTCCTAGTGATGTACATCAATAACCCCTGACCTATATCTGTCATTGACCTACATTTAACCTTGAAATATTTACTTAATTTCCCTTGGTTAAGTTTTTTAGTCAACCTTGGTTAAGGTTTTTATGCAGGCTGCAGCCACCTTCTTTGTCAAGCGATGTGTACATCGACAACCCTCGTAGTCGAGCTATGCTGTTCTCCTACAGCTCTTGTTATTAGAACTGACACATTTATACACTTATTCAATTCATATAAAGAACAGTTTGTGCCTACTGAGTGGGCATGTACCTTTAAATCCAATCATGTCTGACGAAGATCTTGTGATTGTTCAGTCTAAAGAGGTTATAGTAACTTTGTAACTTTATAGAACATATTTTTATTTGAGATATTCGTCTGAGATCTTTTTCAAGTTGCCAGATGTATATATATATGCATCTGGCAACTTGAACAAAATCAGAGATGAACATCTGAAACGAACAAAAATAAAATATATTTAAAAAATCCGCTCTCCCGCTTCACATTCCGCGAACCCCGAACCACATTCCGCGAACCAAAATACTTACAGAGCTCCAGATAAGCTTTGTGTCTAAAGCATACTATACCCGTTGCTCTTCAGTTACCTCCAGTAGCCTATTTCACCAACATTGCAAAGTATGCTAATCTAGCAAAGTATACTTTGAGGGAGAAATTTTCAATTTTAGGATAAATTTATAAATTTGTATTATACTGAATTTATTACATTATCACTGCCAATTTTGGCTGTGATAATGTAATAAATTCAGTATAATAATTCTGCATTATTTTAATCATCAAATATATGCAGTCGTTAGTTCTATATGAAATAATGCATTTCGGGAAAATTAATGATTACTCCCTCGAAGTATACTTTGCTAGATAAGTATACTTTGCAATTTTGATGAAATCGGCTACAGATAAGCTTTGTGTCTAAAGCATACTATACCCATTGCTCTTTAGTTACCTGAGAGTTGAATTGGGTTATTGCCCATTATAAAAGTAATAAGATTATTACTGATCCTACTGCTTTTGGGAGGGGCCAGGTGATTCTGGTGTGGCGAGGACCTGGCATCAGATCAGGATTATTCTGATTTCAGGGCTGAATATATAGTTTTGTTATTGTAAATATTCAGTTCTAATTTTGGGATTTTCTCCCCATTTGTACATGTACTTGAACACGTACATGTACTTGTACAGGTAATATATGGGATTTAGTACTAAACCCATTGACCCGGCCTTAAGTGACCTTAGCTGTTGATAGGCCGTTAAACCCCAATAAACAAACAAACAAACAAAAAACTATACCCGTTGATTTCAAAATCATTGCGTATTTTACTTTTACAAATGGATTATCGATTTTCTTCATTACTAAATAGGGAACAAAGGATAAAAACTATATAACACAATTAAGCATTCATTTAATTGACTGTTTGCTTTTTGCAGCTCAACTAAGTGCATTTTCAACTTTATGACAGTATTTTCACTACTCAATTTGAAAATCAATGCGTATTTTCACATTGCTGTGCGTATTTTGTACTCTCACTTCAGCTAAAAATAATTGCATAAAATACGCCAATACGCACCTTATCTGGAGTGCTGTACTTCTTCTTATGGCCTTATATGAAGCAGGAGTGTGTACATAATCAGGAGTTGGTTAATTTGATTAATCTTGAAATAATGAATGTGTGATCGGAACCCCAATATCTCTGGTTTGGCTCACAGGTACAGTTTCAGGTTTCAAGTTACAGTCGAACCTCCCCGAGCGGCCACCTCTACAACAACACCCTCTCTATAACAGCCACTATTTTATATCCTAAATGGATGATTTCCTCTGTATCTAACCCTTAGACTGCTGAACACGAAAATTATCGCCTGCTGCTGCTTTGCCTTCTTTCTCAATAAAAACATGTTTTGACAGCATTTTAGAATCATTTCCATTGGAAATGATTCTAAAATGTTGCCAAAGCATGTTTTTGATGAGAATTATCGAAGAAAATAAATAAACAGTGGACGACAAACTTTAAGTCAGCATTAACCTCCTACAACAGCCACCTCTCTACAACAGCCAGTTTTGCGTCTTCCCATGGGTGGCTGTTGTAGAGATGTTGCACTGTACTTGAGAGTTGAATCCGATTATGGAATTCAGCACAGAAAAGCCAGATGACAGATATTAACCCTTTCACCCCTAAGTAACTGGAATGTATTTTGATATGTTAATTTTTCAACCAATGCAATGGTTACCAAATGCTTTTCAGACTAGTCCATTTATGAAAAGGTGGTGTTTTTTTTCTCAAAAATATGAAAATTACTTGCGGAAGGTGCAGATCCTGATGAGAGACGACTCGTCTTGAGCCGGCTCATCTGGATATACACTTTTTGCCAATACCACCATACAGGCCTGTGGTGTCGAAAGGGTTAATTGGTGTAAGGGTTAATTGAAAGAGGATTAGTCAAAAAGTATCTACACACCAGTAAGTTTCTATTATGCGCGTGTGATGGCTTCAACATCGTTTTCAATGAGGGTTGATAACAAAGTTTTGACACACCTTTCATATTTTTCGCGTTTTACGGCTTTAACATGGTTTTGAACCAGGATTGATCAAAAAGTTTCTACACACCATTTCTATTTGCATCATCAGATCATTAGATGGCTTCATCATGGTTTTGAATGAGGGTTGATCAAAAGGTTTGTGCACACAGTTGCGCATTTGATACAAGTCAACATGGTTTTTATTGAGGGGTGATACAAATGTTTCTACAGACCATTTATATTGATGGCTTCAACATAGTTATCAATGAGGGTTGATAAATAAGTTTCTACACACCGTTTCAATTTGCATCTTTAGATGGCTTCAACATGGTTTTGAATGAGGGCTGATAAAAAGGTTTATACACACTGTTCCGCATTTGATACAATTCAGCATGGTTTTGATTGAGGGGTGATACAAAAGTCAACAGTTTCAACAGACCATTTCTATTGATGACTTCAACATTGTTTTCAATGAGGTAATATCAAAATATTTCTACACACAATGTGTTATATTTGCCGCGTTTGATGGCTTCAGCATCGTTTTGAATGAGGGATGATTAAAAGGTTTCTGAACAGCATTTATATTTTTAGCATTTGATGGCTTCAACATGGTTCCCTCCCTAAAGCCCTTGGAGACACTCCACAACACCCTGACAATGCGGGACATGGACGGGTTTCTAATTCGGGCGACGACGACAAAATTCTTCACGCCCGTATCGTCACCGATGTATGGGGAGGAAACAACTCCGGTCGTGTCACCAAAATACCAGGAACAGATTGTCAGGGCGAAATGTGAGTGGCTGTTTTGGCTTCAACCTATTTAATTTCTGATGGAAAAGTTTGTGTATCTGTCTTGTTTCTTTCCGTAAGTATTTGTAGACATGGTTATAAAGCCTCTAATCTGTTTTCAAATGAGAAATATTTGTATGCACCCGCCACCGAATGTCCGTACATCCCATCCGTCCGTACGTATGTCCCGAAACCTTAACGCTCGGGTAAATGTCTCATAATTTCTGTTCCTTACATGGATCTACTTGATATTTCTCACACACATTCTCTAATGGTCCTCTACCGCCTTGTGACAAATCCTTCATCGTCCCGCCCCTGCTAAGCCCAGGGTCAAGGTCACACACTTTATTCGAAACCTTAACGCACGGGTAAAATACTTATAATATATGTTTTCTTGCACGGATCTGCTTGATATTTCACGCACACAATGCTCTAATGGTCCTCTACCGCCCTGTGAAAAATCCATGATCATCCCACCCCCCGTTAAGCCCAGGGTTAAGTGTCTTATAATGTTTGCACACCCATTGCTTGTTTTCAAATGTGCCTCGTTTTCTTTGGCCGCCAGCGGCTGTATTAGTGTGCCGACAGGCCACATTTCTAGTTAATGTTTAATTCAGCTATTTTGGACGTCAGGTCAAGTAAATCGTGTTTTTAAGTTCATGAATATTTTATATACATAGTGTATTTATTATACTCCTGGTTTACAAAGTCCGTCCATCCGTCTGTCTGGTCATATGTCCGTAACTTGAAAACTTAAACATTCTGAAATTTGCGTTAAAATGTCTCGTTCCGTGCGGCGGCCAGAGGTATCTGTGAGACTGTGTTCGCTCTTGTTCTAATAGTAGCCCCCCTCTCTAATGGTAGCCTCTTTCCTACACTTTCAGTGAAATTCTTTTATTTTCACATAGTAGTCGTCTCAAAATTCAAATTTCTGTGTTTTTATGCAATTATAATGCCAAAACTAATTCTGAAAATTGATTAGCCCTGCTAATTATGGTATGTTGTCATTGCAGCTGCTCAGAGCCTACCGTCATCCAGTAACTCCAGCGGGGGTCCCTCCTCCCCCACCTCTGCCTCCACTCCCGTCGACTTCATGACCAAACTGAAAATGTATATCCTAGACAGTCAAAAAAAGATGCAGGAAAATGATGGAGATGTTGATCCCAGTACAGCCAATCAGCAGCCATCTCAGTTGGCCAATCAACAACAGCCGTCTGGTTCATCCAATCAGAATGCACAGACGTCAACCAATAAACATTCCTCTTCACATCCTGTGGTTAAGTTATCCAATCAGAAAGGAGCATCGTTTGTGTCAAGGTCAAATCCAACCAATAAGCAACCGACAAGTGCTAAAAGCCCTTTAACAACACAAGAAATGCCGACAGATGGTGACACAAAACAACAACAGAGATCAAAGCCCTCTTCAGCCACATCAGATATAAAGCCAATTTCAAATAAGCAAACAACAAATCAGGGGCCAGGAAACAACCCTCCACAGATGTCCGTTTCAAGATCTGTAGCTCGGCCTTCGAATCAAAGATCGCCAGTTTTCCACGTGACGCACGTTCCTGAAGAAACGCTGTTAAAGAACGTCACTGCTCCTAAGGACAACATCACAACTACAGTAACGGTGAAGAAGGCAACACCATCAGCATTAGCATCACATGATGCTTGAGAGGAGACATGTTTCCATGGAAATGCTTTCTAGACATTTCATGCTGAGGATACGCGATTTTGTTTATGGAAAATCATAAATATTATCTTAATATTAAGCTTCGCGAAAAATATTTTGTTTGCAATAAAATCAATATATCAAATAAATTTTGTTTTGGGAGGGTGATTATTTTGTTATTGATGACAAAATACTTTACATGTAAATATTTGTTTAGCTTTGATGTGCTTAATAACCAAAGGTTTGCCGGCAGCAAAACGTGAAACAGACAGTTTGTTGGTGTACGTAATAAATAGAATATTGATAATTTTGCAACGGCACTCATGAAATGAGGATATGGCACAGCGCTTGATATATGATACATAGCAGATATTCATATTTTTAAAATGATATGACATGTGGCCGTGACTGGATAAATGGGGCTTATGGGATTTGTGTCCAATGTAGCTCCTGATCAAATAGCATCCTCCTGTAGTCTGATAACCATCTATATTCCTTCGTTGTTAGAAGCATGGCAGGTGTTTCATTGATGGAATGATGAACAGTGCAGATCCTGATCAGACTGTGCGGAAGCACACGCTGATCTGGATCTACACTGGTCCAAAAACCCATAAGCCCCATTTCTCCTGTCACAGCCACATACATTATATTCATTGCAAAAATATGAGTATCTGCTATGTACATGTATCATTTGTGTAATTCTACTAAAAGACAAAACATACATATTCAGAGCTCCAGATAAGCTGCGTATTTGCGTAAACACCCAATTAAAATTGCCAAAAAACCAATTGAAATCAGATGAAGCGAGTATCAAAAAGCAATACAAATTGTGGTACCTTTATCATGCTGCAGAAAACAATAAACATACCACAAATATAGCATATTTTACTTATTTTCCTTTTTTACTTATTGCCGGTCAATAGCATGCAGTTATCGACAACCTCGTGGAATTTATGGACGTCCAACGAACTTTAACCAATCAACGTCGCACGAGATCACATGGGTCTAATGTTCTGTATTGAAATGTAAACACAATACGTTGAATGGGCGTCTGCATTATGAATTTATAGGTGTAAATATTTAACATTATTTCAGTCATTTTGAAATAGAAGTCAGAGGTTGGTGTGCCAATGTATTTTAATCTTGTGTTTATTATATGTTATAGATGTACAAATTCTTCCTGCATATTTATATTCAGTCACTTACTAAACTAAGGCCCTCGTTACGAGGATATACGGGCTCGTACATGTACCAACCAAATTGCCACATATTTTCTAGTCGAAACGATTCGTGTAAACTTTTGGCCTTCTTATATTTGAGAGCCAAATCCTGTTATCTCCCATTAAAAATAAGATTAGTGCTGATCATATTACTTTTGGGGTTGGAGCTAAGTGACTGGTGTGGAATGGACCTAGCACCAGGTCGGGTTATTCTAATTTCATGGCTGAATCTATATTTTTCTGTAGATATTTAGTTCTGATTTTGGGAATTTCCCTAATTAGGGACAGGTTAAATACGGGATAGTCCAACCCGTTGGCCCTGCCTTAAATGACCTTAGCTGTTGATAGGCCGTTAAACACCAATACATCAATCATCTTGTCGACATCTAATGTCTATCTGCTTATGTATTTCTTGATGTAATGTTGGTTGCTGGTTGGGAACATGTGAAGGGTAATTTATCGATGGGGTTCATACTTACTGGAATCTTCTTAGGTACAAAGCCACATGGCTCATCTCATAATTGACTGTGATTGGAGAAATGCGGCTAACAGGCAATGTGGATCATTATCAGGCTGCAGGATGTAGCTGGTCTCAAATCCCATGCGCCCCATGATTCAGTCGCAGCCACATATGTGACACGCCATGTGATTTTGTACCTTCGGACATCTGCATAATTGCGTTAAATACGTTTACAAAATTTACAATATTCTTCATAAATAAAGTAAAAATTTATAGTACATGTACGCTAAAAATATTTTCAACTTTTGACGCCATTTACGGACAATATTGTAAATGTTGTAAACGTATTTAATGAAATTAACACAGATGTCCGAAGGTACAACATCACATGGCGTGTCTCGTATATGTCAATACCTTAAAGGTACATGCCCATTTTTGTACTGGTTACTGCAGCTATTTTCATATGCAAATGAGGCACGATATTTTTTAATTGTTTATAATAATTAAATGTGTCGCCTGAAAAAATAATATTTTCGACGGATTATAAAGTATGATCATTGCCAATCAATATGTCGGGTAATGATGTATAACGGGCACTCATAATTTTTAGAACATTTTGTGCCTACTGAGTGGGCATGTACCAATCAATACATGGGGTAGTGGTGTATAGCGGGTATTCATAATGGTTAGAACTGGTGGAATAGTGACACAATTATACACTTATTTAATTCCTTTTAAGAACAGTTTGTGCCAACTGTGTGGGCATGTACCTACAATATTGGATGGATGTAAAATCCCAGTCCATCAGTCTATCAATCAATCAAATCTTCAATGAAGCTAGAAATCCTGTATAAACAGGGGCGTCGGAACAGGTTCTGCCGGATCAATAATTTTGACATATTTGGAATTCACATATATAAAAAAAACGGAATGTAAATATTTTGTTCTGCTATTTTTCTCGTTTCTCATCAGAAATGTATGTTGTTACCACTCAGTTGAACCGTCTCGGCGAGACGGTTCAACTGAGTGGTAACAACATACACTTTGGGTGGGTAGCGGGTGCACCAACTAGATTAGTCTCGACGAGACGGTTCAACTGAGTGGTAACAACATACACTTTGGGTGGGTAGTGGATTCACCCACTAGATTCACTGGACCAATTTTATGATGCTTCCGGCACCCGTGATAAATTGCATAATATTGTTGTGTTGTTTTCAGTTCAAGTATTATATTTACATGCGTGTCTACACTTCCTGAGTTATGTGTTAATACATGGAGGACTTTAAATGAGTGAATATTTAAGACGTTATGTTATTTCTTACACAAGTTTATTGACTTCGTAAATGCGTCTATGCTGAGTTTCTTACAAAATCAGTGAACAGGTTTAATAAATATAGGATCTTACATGAGTGATGATTTAATATGATATTTATTAAACAAGTTTACTCATTACATAAGAAGCGTGGCTGTGCCGAAATTCTTATAAAATCAATCAACAGGTTTAATAAACATAGGATCGTGAGTGATTTAATATGATATTTTGATATTTATTAAACAAGTTCACAGATTTCATAAGAACCGAGGCTGTGCCCAGTTTGTCTCATAGTAAAACGATGCTGTTTCTAGTGCACATTGTAGAAAGCATGGCCAAGATCGATTGGCACACATGATCAGGGTCAACGTTGTTCAAAGTCAGTTGCTGACTTAGTACTAATGTCATTATGGCCCTAGGTGATACACATTAGTGAAACGTACGAAGTTTTATAGTGAAACGGGCCCGTGTATTTTGGGTCATAACAAAAGGGTTATTATGTTCATTATGACCATCATAGTCCTCGCAGTCTGATCAGCGTTGCACAACATTGGCTGATTTCTTCAAACTCTCTAGGTATACTTAACTTGCTAAGTGTACTTGAAGGGAGAAATTTTCACTTTATGTATATATATACATGTATATTAATTATATTTTTAGCCAGGTTTTTTTTTTTTAAATCCCGGCTATTGGACAAGCGAAATCTGGGCGGGCGGCTGCGTCCACAATGTTAAGTGTTCGTGTTTTGTCCATATCTCTGTTACTGTACCACATAGAACCAACCATACTTGCACAACTTCATAACCAACGGGTGTCTACCGCATACAACTATGTGACTTTTTTTTTTGTTTACCTTGACCTATTTTTTTTCGCTTAATTGACGTAGCCATTTTCAATGTTAAATAGACAACACTCATCAGACAGCACATATGTTCACTCGTATCTTGTACTAATACATGTATGCCAGCATGCAACTGCATGTAGGTTTTCTCATACACTAGCTTCTTTTGCCATCTTAGGCCACTGACAGTTGCTACTTTCAATTGCGGTTATAATAACATTAATAGACAATTATGTTATCCAATTGTCTATGCCTTGAAGAACACTATGCCTTGAAGAAAGCACGGCCTTCGTGGCTTTGCCTTGTCTCTTGTTATTTGATGAAATAAAATATGTTCTAACCAAAATATATGACTGTGATAATGTAAAAAATACAGAATAATAATTCTGCAAAATTGTATTCACAAAATAGTCGCTAGTTTTGTGAAATAATGTTTTTCCGTATAAATAAATATGCTTTTCGGTATAAATAAATAATTACTCCCTCCAAGTATACTTAGCTAGATAAGAAATTGGCTACAAGTGAGATATGGCATTTGACACCATTAAGCCAGCCTAAAATGACCATAGCTGTTGAAAGGCTGTTTAACCCATTACAGACGGGATACACTTTTAGTAGTATGAACCTTTGAGAGAAAAATATTATTTATATCCATTCGAAAGAATATGAGTGGTAACAACATATACCTTTATCGATGAATGAACAAAGTAATGAGATTTTTTCAACAAAAATGATCGTATCCTCAGACCGAAATGGGTTTAAACCGTTAAATAAAATATAAAGGTAGATGCTGTTCGCCATTAAATTAGTCTTCATGTGCCCATGAAATGATGATGATTAGCGTTTTTGAATTGGACAAGAAGAAATGTAATCTATAATCGGAAGATTGAATTTCATTGATTCTTGATTAATATTGATCATGAACTATTACTTGAATATACGGTTGACATAGTAAAGTGTAATATTACAATGTTCGCTATGGGTTGACCGAATACACGCTCATACCTCACATTGAGTGGTTGTATGTGAGAGTTGAATCTGGTTATACCCCTTAAATGAGTAATATGATTATTCACACTCCTATTATTTTTAGGGGATGGGGCCAATTTCTTAGTTGTTGATACGCCGTTACACACCATTAAATCAAATGGCTTACATTTCATTGGTTGAACAGAGTCACATGACGGTTTAATAACGCAACGTAAACAAATCCATGTTCTTTTCCACGAAAAGTATGATATATTTGCCCATCCTCTATCATAATACTGTACTAATTTTATTAAAAACACTTGTATGGATAATGTGATTACCATTATTTGCTCTTTTTCCAGCTCAAATTACGACAAAAAACTCTTCTTTTTTTTTTTGGCGAATGTCACTCCTCATTGTCACTGGACAAGTCGAGTCACTGCTGTGTGTTTTCAAGTTGTTACGAGTATATTCTACTCCCACATTTGTAAATCAGTGTGTATTCAGGTAAAATAAATGTGTAAACTACATGAATATGCACCTTATTTGGAGCCCTGCTGTCATTCTGACATCTATTATGACATTATTTCTGACATCCTATTATGTATGTGTTGTTGTTACTAAGGTATTTAAAGACATTCAAATGTTACCCAAGTGAAAACGTTTTGCACTTATTTCACTTAGAGCAAGCCCAGGGGGTGGGTGGAGGGCATTTTCCCACCTTGAAGCGGGCGGTTGCTTGTGAGCATGCTAATGGTAAGTTTAAAGGCCCTGAACGGCTCAGTATTACAATTTTGTATTATCGAATTCACTTGGCTGCTGAACTATGTTGATTTCAATCATATCTCAACCCAAATAATACACATACCTCTATGAGTGTAGCAGGTACTTCCACAATAGAACGACGTCATAACTTCACTGCTCCACTGCAGAAAATCAAACAACGCGTGTTAAACCCAATACATTAAAGTTACCGTACCATACTTGTGTTCATCAAACCGAATACAATACAATAATGCCTATTGTTGTATTGTTACGCGCTATGTTCTATAAGTCCATCTGCACATACGTTTCCACAGAATAACTCTTATTCCATAGCTCGCATATAGCACTACTAATATACTGTGTGGAACACTATCATTCACTCAACTCAAGGTCACGGACGCATGTATGTATGGGTATAAATCAACATGTCAAATTCAGGTTAGGTCAGGGAAGGATTAGTGTGGTTTTGAACTGACATAAAACCCATATCAATCAATCAATCAATGTGAATTATGGGTATTGAGACCACTGTATATATCAGGAGATAAACAGTGGTAGCAAAACCCATAAACCCCATTTCTCAAGGCACATGTACGCAACATAATTATACTTGGATACGTGTGTACATATACATTGTCCCATAGGTAACGTCTATCGATGCTCATTGGTCCGTTCAGCTTTCTGTCGTCTTCATTGTTCAGTTCCACAATTCCACAATTATTTATAACGGCGAACAGTGTAGACCGGAAAACGGTGTAGACCGTGATTAAACCGGAAATAGCAACATTCCACAATTATTTATAACGGCGAACAGTGTAGACCGGAGAAAACAAAACGGTGTAGACCGTGATTAAACCGGAAATAGCAACATTCCACACTTATTTATAACGGCGAACATTCCACAATTATTTTAACAAATATTTCAAACGGCAAACAAAATGTAGGCCTGTTTGAAATAAACACAACATAAACTGACAAGTATATCGCTGAACTAAGTATTGGTGACTCGTGTCGCGCGTAGCGTTGTTGAAACCAGCATAGCAGCAAAGAAAATAACATAATGCAAAATACTTACTTGCTCCAACCGATGTGCACCCATCAGGTAATCAAACTCGGTACCGTCTACAGTCCTACAAGATCGACACACGTAGTCGCCGTCCACGTTTGCCCAGTTTTCCAATCCATTTTTGTCAACTCCGTCGCATGTCCCGCATGGGTATCTGCCGTTCCTCTGGCGGGTAGCCATACTGCTAGTGTATAAAGTCTGTCAATCATCACAGAAATGAGAATTACAAATCAATTAGAAGTAAGATTTAATAATATTAACATATATTATAATATTACTATTGTGATTTTCTCTAAGAAAGGGAAAACTATATTTTATTTGATACAAAGTTATGTTATTCCTGTATTATTTTTGCTGAATTCTAAAACTATTACTAATCAATATTAATCCGTAGTTGGTATTTAGTAGTATAAATTAAAATTAAATTAGCAATTTCAATAGCTTTAATTTGGAGTTTTGTGATCAAATAGCAAACTCCTATTTGATCGAAATTAAACTGTGCGGATGCACGGCCTGGATCCGCACTGATATAAACATACTATTTGCGAGCCAAGCCTCATCTACACTTGTCACAAAGCACATAAACTCCTTTTCTTCAGTCACAGTCGATAAGCAATGATACATTGAAAGATAGACAACTGACACATAATTAATGAGGCACGATCACGGTAGTCTCCCTTTCTAATAATACTATATCGGTCGCTTTACCGCGGAAATATGTGCTTTCTTCTTCTTGTTTTCATCTAAAAACTTCATATCATATGACATACTAACGATATATGGTAGAAATAGTATATAATATAATAATACAAGTTGTTTTTAATGAAGATTTGGGTAAGATTTGGGTAGATTTGGGTAGATTTGGGTAAATCGTGCTGCCGATGATTACGTCATCCGAGATGGCTGCCGAAACGTAAAAGGTCATCCTTTTATTTGATATTTCAAACGTCTTCTTCACAAGAACCGGTTCGTCAATGTTAGCAAAACTTCAAAATTATGGCTCTTTGGTGAAGCCTTTTCAGAGTTGTTAAAATGGAGGTCGTACCTAATCCAAGATGGCCGCCATCTGAAAATAACACAACTTTTTAACACATATTCTTGTCACGAACCGCTAGATGTATTTACACGCAACTTGGCAAAAATGACCGATGTACAAAGCTTGTTCACAGTTGTCAAAATGGTGACCACACGGTCAATTATGGACGTGGCCCTTGGTGTCAAATAAGGTTCAAATTTCATGTTTGACCGAATATGGTCATGTCATATACTAAATCGAAGAAATGGACAAGACGATCGACGTGGTGCATTTCTAATGAACAACTCGGATTATGTCGTCATCCAAGATGGACTCCGAATTTCAGACATCTTGTCGCAAACCGCTGGGCGATGTTGGTAAACTTTATAGGGATGGTATATTTGTGAAGCCTTTTCAGAATTGCTAAAATGGAGGTCGTCGCTAATCCAAGATGGCGGCCATCTACAAATAGCACAAACTATTTTTTGTGGATCGGTCGGCCAAAGCTCCTACCCTGGAGACTTCTCAAGATTGTCACATTGACACTATGTGCCTGACACGGGCTTATTTTGATGTGTATTTAGAGACAACTTGACATACCAGTATTCGCTTGATATGTATGACATTACATTTTGCGATATAGGGCCATCGTGGCCCTCTTGTATTTACATTTACCTATTTTGTCCACGTAGATAACATAGCAATGTTCAAGATTAAGTATTTGCGTTTATATCCATTTCTCACGTTCTGTTCCACCTAGTACCACCATATTTGCAGAGTTTCATAACTAACTAACTAACTCCTCAACTGACCTTTATTTTACCTTTACCTATTTTGTCCGTGTAATCAACAGGTGCAATGAAACCACATATGCAATGTAAATGTTTCTTGCGACTATTAAGTGTCTCTTCTCTCTGGTTTGTGATTTTACAGGTTCGCAAATATAACGGTATGTGCACAATGCATGTGAATAAGAAGGTTGTCATCCTTCACACTAAGTGATTCATCAGTTCTCTGTGGCTGGACGGAACGCCCTAGTCAGTTATAAACAGAGTCTATAACATGACCGAGTTATTTTGAATACCAGTTTGCCCCTCTGTATCAGATTGTCCCTATGTGTATTTAGCTTGGAGTTTGCCCCTCTGTATGAGATATTCCCGACGTGTATTTAGCTAGGAGTTTGCCCCTCTGTATGAGATATTCCCGACGTGTATTTAACTTGGAGTTTTCACCTCTGTATGAGATATTCCCGATGTATATTTAGTTTGGAGTTCGATCCTCTGTATGAGATATTCCCGACGTGTATTTAGCTTGGTGTTTGTCCCTCTGTATGAGATATTCCCGACGTGTATTTAGCTTGGAGTTTGCCCCTCTGTTTGTGATTGTCCCGATGTGTATTTAGCTTGGAGTTTGCCCCTCTGTATGAGACTGTCCCGATGGATATTTAGCATGGAGTTTGCCCCTCTGTTTGCGATCTTCCCGATCTGAATTTAGTTTCGAGTTTTCTTCTCTGTATGAGATATTCCCGATGTATATTTAGTTTGGAGTTTGATCTTCTGTATGCGATATTCCCGACGTGTATTTAGCTTGGAGTTTTGCCCTCTGTATGGGATTTTCCCGATGTGTATTTAGCTTGGAGTTTGCCTCTGTGTATGTGATTGTCCAGATGTGTATTTAGCTTGGAGTTTGCCCCTCTGTATGAGATTGTCCCGATGTATATTTAGCATCGAGTTTGCCCCTCTGTTTGCTATATTCCCGATGTGAATTTAGCTTGGAGTTTGCCCCTCTGTATGCGATATTCTCGATGTATATTTAGTTTGGAGTTTGCTCATCTGTATGAGATATTCCCGACGTGTATTTAGCTAGGAGTTTGCCCCTCTGTATGTGATTGTCCCGATGTGTATTTAGCTTGGAGTTTTCCCCTCTCTATGAGATTGTCCCGATGTGTATTTAGCATGGAGTTTGCCTCTCTGTTTGCGATATTCCCGATGTGAATTTAGCTTGGAGTTTGCCCCTCTTTATGCGATATTTTCGATGTATATTTAGCTTGGAGTTTGCTCATCTGTATGAGATATTCCCGACGTGTATTTAGCTTAGAGTTTTCCCCACTGTATGAGACATTCACGTTGTGTATATAGTTGGAGTTTGCAATTCTGTATCAGATATTCAAGATGTATAGATTAGCTTGCAGTTTGCCCCTATGTATCAGATTGTCCCGATGTGTATTTAGCTTGGAGTTTGCCACTCTGTATGAGATATTCCCGACGTATATTTAGCTAGTAGTTTGCCCCTCTGTATGAGATTTTCCCGATGTATATTTAGCTTGGAGTTTGCTCCGCTGTATGAGATATTCCCGACGTGTATTTAGCTTTGACTTTGCCGCTCTGTATGATATATTCCCGATGTGTATTTAGCTTGGAGTTTGCCCCTCTGTATGACATATTCCCGACATGTATTTATCTTGGAATTTCCCCCTTTGTATGAGATATTCCCGACGTGTATTTAGCTTGGAGGTACCCCCTATGTATGAGCTATTCCTGACGTGTATTTTCCTTGGAGGTTGTCCCTCTGTGTGAGATTTTCCCGATGTGTATTTAGCTTGGAGTTTGCCCCTCTGTACGAGATATTCCCGACGTGTATTTAGCTTCGAGTTTGCCCCTCTGTATTAGATTTACCCGATGTGTATTGAGCTTGAAGTTTGCCCCTGCGTATGAGATTTTCTCGATGTGTATTTAGCTAGTAGCTTGCCACTCAGTATGAGATATTCCCGAGTTTGCACCTCTGTATGATATATTCCAGACGTGTATTTAGCTAGGAGTGTGCCCCTCTGTATGTGTATTTAGCTTGGAGTTTGTCCCTCTGTATGACATTTTCCCGAAGTCTATTAAAGGTACATGCCCACGCTGTAGGCACAAAATGTTCTTTATAGGAATTAAATAAGTGCATAATTATGTTACTATTCCACCAGTTCTAAAAATTACGAGTGTCCGCTATACAAATATAATACTTTATTAATTATCAATTTATTGTTAGCGCTGCGCTGCGGTAACAGTCTATTTTGATAATGTACGGGGACGACGACTTTCACATCACGGCTTGCGGTGCGCATGCACAGTCTACTACGCGCGCCAGTAGGCTTCCCAATATGTCGAAATGTCCAGGACGGAAATTGTATGAAACGGCGTCGGCCAGAAAAAAAGCGAAATGTCTGAGGCACAGGCAGCACAGAGAGAGAGTGGTTGATATCGGCGACCAGATCACCAAATGGAAAGAGTTACGTGGAGATTTAGATTTGGACTCGAACAGAGATTTTTCTTCTCCACTTCCGATACTTAACTGCGCATGTCAAATATATGATATGATTGATCGTGTCACGTGACGCGTATTGGTAAAAATAGCACGAAGTCGGAAATTGCCCTTTCTGGTCGCGGCATATAAAATGCGATTTAACACCAATTAACATGCGCCGTAATTAAAAATAACTCGCTAGTGGGTAGACAAATGGCTCATACAAGGCATGACAGAAAATTAAAAGTAGTAGTACAGTGTAACCTTCTGCGTGGGCATGTACCTTTAAGCTTGGAGTTTGCCCCTCTGTATGAGATTGTTCCGATGTATATTTAGCTTGGAGTTTGCCCCTCTGTATGAGATATTCCCGATGTGTATTTAGCATGGAGTTTGCCCCTCTGTATGAGATATTCCCGTCGTGTATTTAGCTTGGAGTTTGCCCCTCTGTATGAGATATT
The DNA here is from genome assembly GCA_029237695.1 of Conchocele bisecta. NCBI lineage: Eukaryota > Metazoa > Mollusca > Bivalvia > Lucinida > Thyasiridae > Conchocele > Conchocele bisecta. The sequence goes on from CM055275.1 coordinate 75,705,478, forward strand.
CCTGATGTATATTTAGCTTGGAGTTTGCTTCTCTGTATGATATATTTCCGATGTGTATTTACCTTTGAATTTGCCCCTCTGTATGATATATTCCCGATATATAGTTAGCTTGGAGTTTGCCGCTCTGTATGAGATTGTCCCGATGTGTATTTAGCTTGAAGTTTGCCCCTCTGTATGAGATATTCCCGATGTATATTTAGCTTGGAGTGCGCCCCTTTGTATGTGATATTCCCGATGTATATTTAGCATGGAGTTTGCCCCTCTTTATGAGTTTGTCCCGATGTATATTTAGCTTGGAGTTTGACCCTCTGTATGAGATAGTCCCGATGTGTATTTAGCTTTGGCTTTGCTCCTCTGTATGAGCTATTCCCGATGTATAATTAGCTTGGAGTTTGCCCCTCTGTACGAGATATTCCCGACGTGTATTTAGCTAGGAGTTTGCCCCTCTGTATGATATATTCCCGACGTGTATTTAACTTGGAGTTTGCCCCTCTGTATCATATATTCCTGACGTGTATTTACCTTGGAGTTTGTCCCTCTGTATGAGATTTTCCCGATGTGCATTTAGCTTGGAGTTTGCCACTCTGTATGAGATTTTGCTGATGTGTATTTAACTTGGAGTTTGCCCCTCTGTAAGAGATATTCCCTACGTGTGTTTAGCTTGGAGTTTACCCCTCTGTATGGGATTTTCCCGATGTGTATTTATCTTGGAGGTTGCCCCTCTGTATGAGATTTTGCTGATGTGTATTTAACTTGGAGTTTGCCCCTCTGTAAGAGATATTCCCTACGTGTATTTAGCTTGGTGTTTGCCCCTCTGTATGGGATTTTCCCGATGTGTATTTATCTTGGAGGTTGCCCCTCTCTATGGGATTTTCTCGATGTGTATTTAACTTGGAGTTTGCCCCTCTTTATTGTGCATTTAGCTTGCAGTTTGCACCTCTGTATTACATATTCCTGGTGTGTATTTAGCTTGCAGTTTGCCCCTCTGTATGAGATATTCCCGTCGTGTATTTAGCTTGGAGTTTGCCCCTCTGTATAAGATATTCCCGATGTGTATTTAGCTTGAAGTTTGCCCCTCTGTATGAGATATTCCCGATGTATATTTAGCTTGGAGTGCGCTCTTTTGTATGTGATATTCCCGATGTATATTTATCATGGAGTTTGCCCCTCTTTATGAGTTTGTCCCGATGTATATTTAGCTTGGAGTTTGACCCTCTGTATGAGATAGTCCCGATGTGTATTTAGCTTTGGCTTTGCTCCTCTGTATGAGCTATTCCCGATGTATAATTAGCTTGGAGTTTGCCCCTCTGTACGAGATATTCCCGACGTGTATTTAGCTAGGAGTTTGCCCCTCTGTATGATATATTCCCGACGTGTATTTAACTTGGAGTTTGCCCCTCTGTATCATATATTCCTGACGTGTATTTACCTTGGAGTTTGTCCCTCTGTGTGAGATTTTCCCGATGTGCATTTAGCTTGGAGTTTGCCACTCTGTATGAGATTTTGCTGATGTGTATTTAACTTGGAGTTTGCCCCTCTGTAAGAGATATTCCATACGTGTGTTTAGCTTGGAGTTTACCCCTCTGTATGGGATTTTCCCGATGTGTATTTATCTTGGAGGTTGCCCCTCTGTATGAGATTTTGCTGATGTGTATTTAACTTGGAGTTTGCCCCTCTGTAAGAGATATTCCCTACGTGTATTTAGCTTGGTGTTTGCCCCTCTGTATGGGATTTTCCCGATGTGTATTTATCTTGGAGGTTGCCCCTCTCTTTGGGATTTTCCCGATGTGTATTTAACTTGGAGTTTGCCCCTCTTTATTGTGCATTTAGCTTGCAGTTTGCACCTCTGTATGACATATTCCTGGTGTGTATTTAGCTTGCAGTTTGCCCCTCTGTATGAGATATTCCCGTCGTGTATTTAGCTTGGAGTTTGCCCCTCTGTATAAGATATTCCCGATGTATATTTAGCTTGGAGTTTGCCTCTCTGTATTGAATTTTCCCGATGTGTATTTAGCTTGGAGTTTGCCCCTCTGTATGATATATTCCCGACGTGTATTTAGCTTGGAGTTTGCCCCTTTGTATGAGATTGTCCCGATGTGTATTTATCTTGGAATTTGCCCCTCTGTATGAGATTGTTCTGATGTGTATTTAGCTTGGAGTTTGCTCCTCTGTATGATATATTCCCGATGTTTAGTTAGCTTGGAGTTTGCCTCGCTGTATGTGATTTTGTCGATGTTTATTTAGCTTGGAGTTTGCTCATTTTATGTGATTTTCCCGATGTGTATGTAGCTAGGAGTTTGTCCCTCTGTATGATATTTTCTCGATGTGTATTTAGCTTGGAGTTTGCCACTCTGTATCGGATTTTTCCGATGTGTATGTAGCTTGCAGTTTTCCCCTCTGTATGAGATATTCCCGACGTGTATTTAGCTTGGAGTTTTCCCCTCTGTTTGAGATTATTTCGATGTGTATTTAGCTTGGAGATTATCCCTCTGTATGAGCTATTCCTGACGTGTATTTAGCTTTGAGTTTGCCCCTCTGTATGGGATTTTCCCGATGTTTATTTAGCCTGGAGTTTGCCCCTCTGTATTGTGTATTTAGCTTGGAGTTTGCTCCTATTTATGAGAATTTCCCGATGAGAATTTAGCTTGGAGTTTGCCCCACTTTATGAGATTGTCCCGATGTGTATTTAGCTTGAAGTTTGACCCTCGGAATTGTGTATTTAGCTTGGAGTTATTTTCTCTGTATGAGATTTTTCCAATGTGTATTTAGCTTGGATTTTTTCCTCTGTATGAGATATTCCCGACATGTATTTAGCTTGGAGCTTGCTCATCTGTATGAGATTTTCCCGATGTGTATTTAGCTTGGAGTTTGCCCCTCTGAATTGTGTATTTAGCTTGGAGTTTCCTTGTCTGCATGAGATTTTTTCGATGTGTATTTAGCTTGGATTTTTTCCTCTGTATGAGATATTCCCGGCATGTATTTAGCTTGGAGCTTGCTCCTCTGTATGAGATTTTCGCGATGTGTATTTAGCTTGGAGTTTACCCCTCTGTATGAGATTGTCCCGATGTGTATTTAGCTTGGAGTTTGCCCCTCTGTATGGGTTTTGATGTCTTATCACATTTCCATATCATTCTGCTAAAGATTCCGGAAAACATAAATTGTTTTCTATAAATGTGTGTCTGTCTGGATAAATGGGGATTGTGGAATTTGTTGTCAGTGCAGTTCCTGATCACATAGCACGCCCATGCCACCTGATAACGAGCTATGCTGTTTATTAGAAGCATGGCGGGTGTCTTATTGATGGAATGATGAACTATATAGATCTTGACCATCCTGGATCTACTCTCGTTGCAAACCCCTTAAGCCCATTTATCCAGTCACAGCAACAAATGATGATAAAAGTTAAAGTACTAATTTGGAGTGCCTGCAGAAATATATTCTCTGAAACTTTGTTTGATATATGTATAAAATATATCCATGTAACAGATCATTGAAATACATGGACAAGGGCTGATAGTCACCATGTACGCGCCTATATGGTGATCATATCTATGTCTAACACAATGCCTATGTGTCCATGTATTACAGATGCTCCTGATTCGGTCTATGTGACCGGTAATAGTCCTTTCACAGCCAACGGGAACCAGCTGACACTAACGTGTACCTTTGTTAATGGTAACCTGGGGTTGACGTCCATCAGTTGGCGCTGGACGTCCAGGGCGGGTGCAATTACTCAGCCAGCGTCTACCCAAACCACCCTGGTATTGACGCCCATCAATCAATCATCATGTATGTGAATCTGCAGACAGTTAACACAACAAACATGGAATTTACAGAACTTGTCCGGGTATTTTATTATCCCCGCTCGTATATGGCAGAACTAATGTTGCAGAACGTATGGCTGTAAGTACAATACATGTGAAAATAAAAGACAGAGTGATGGCTATTCAACCAACTCTGAAACTCGAAAAACTGTTACAAACAACATATCCGCGATCATCGGGGGCTGGACATGTGATGTCCAGGCAGTTTCAAGTTTAGCCACACGAGTGACTTTACAAATGTCTGTAGCTAGCGTGCTTGTAAATTTTCTAAAATTATCCCGAGGCATCATAACCCAAACCGCGAAATTGTAATACATAATTAGAAGTTGCAGGGTAGGCATATGGTGTGCCGGGTCCCCCCATATACATCCGCCAATGGCGGTAGCTCATTCTAAATATGGGTGACGAATGACTTTCATATGCGAGAATGAAGTTCACTCTAGTTACGCCACTTAACATCGTAAGCTAATGGTGGCACACATATTGATTTAAAACATTTAAATACAAAAATATGTTCATCTTCCATCTGGCAAGTGTTACTAATCAAATATATAACAAATGCACACCGTGAACAGAGAATAATCTTTATGAGGGTCAGTCAACCTAAGTGAGAAATATGTATTAGGTCATTTATTACTTAAACAATCGCTACTATTAAAATAGTTTATCCAGCTATAGTGATCGCTAGGCAGCTAATTGCAATGGTGGCATCGTATGTGTGGTTTCTCGGCAACTCTCGACAACAGTATGTGCAAACTCAATGGGCTGGACCTGATGCCGTTTGTAATATTGCCATAACCCCGTCGGTCGGTTACTTTTTTTCTATTACAATATTATATCTTACTTATGTGCATGGAACGGCTGCAAATGTAGTATTTGTTTGTAGACATTGCACGTGTACATCTGCAGTAGGCCGCTTATAACATTAACTTTATGACAAAACATGACGTCGGCAGATTTGATAGCGTGATACCTTATATGTGTCGCCATGTGTCTTTCTTGAGGATCATTCTGCATTCGCCGGATATACATTAGTATGCAGTCAATTGATAAACTGATGATTTGATACTAAATTTCATGCGATACGCAAGTTTATAACCATCAAATTACCAATTAATATCAAGACTTTTCGAATCTAGTTTTCGAAATTTTGATACAAACAAGGAATATATATGTCATAATAGCTGCATTTCTACCTCCGTTTATGATAAAATGAGTGGCACCCGGTTTACTAAATGGCATATCATTTGCCAAGTACTGGCTAGAATTGTTCGAAAGTTAAAATTTACCACAATTATAGATAGCTCGATCGGTTGGCATATAGTAGGTTGTTCATATTTAAGATTATTTAGCAATCAAAGTGCAGAGTAAGCGATGACATCGCTGAGATGTGGTCAACTAAATAATGCGTTCACCATTTTAAATTTATAAGGACAAACAACGAAACAGAGTGACAATGCCAAAGGATAGTTGTCTAATGAACAGCGCCTCAAACATAGAGTTATTTATGTTGCGAGTAACTCGCGTTGTATCCTTAGTTTACTATTTTTGCGCGACAACATGGCCATAACGCCAAAGATGGTTTATCGTTCGATAACGTCATAAGTACGTGACGTCACGTCATGACGTCATAATATGTGAACTGACGTACAAGTCATCACGGAACATATTGGTGAAAGTTTCAATAGGTTATCACTTTCCGTTTTCTACTATCATTCAATTGAACTTACACCCGTAAACGTAAATGTGATGGCAAAATGTGAAATTTTACGGCGACGTTAGACAATTTGAATCGTCGTTTTTCCGACGTCGTTTGTCACTTTTCACGACCTGGTCATTAAGCCCGGTTTCGTATGGCGCGGCCCATATATATTTAGCCATGTAAACAATAGTTGGAACATCCACCTTGCGATCGTTTAGCCATGCAAACTGTAGCTGGAACACACATCATACGATCATTTAGCCATGTAAACTGTACCTGGAACATCCACCATTCGATCGTTTAGCCATGCAAACTATAGCGGGAACATCCACGATGCGATCGTTTCCACCACCATGTTTGAAATCACACCACCAGGATCGAAATCAGCAATCATAAGAAGATAGAGAGAAGTAATAGTAAATGTATAAAGTACATGTCTTGTCCTGAAAATGCACTACCCTCTGATAACTCTAGTATGTCTATGGCGCCCTATAGCATTATTCAATTACACAATGTCTACGAAGTGTTTGTGGAACCATCGATGTTGTAATTTTAATTAAATTGATCATGTATTAAAGCAATTAACTTTACCACACTACGTATGGGCTGTTGTAGTAATAAAATACCAAATTACATTATTGCCATGATGTGGTTTATCAGATTAAACACCAGATTTATTATAGCAATAAACAGAAATGGTGAAGTTGAAAGATTCATGTCCGTTATCAGTTTATACACCAGGTGTATTATAACAATCAACAGAAAGGGTGAAGTTGATACATTCATGTCCGTTATTAGTGTATACACCAGGTGTATTATAACAATCAACAGAAATGGTGAAGTTGATACATTCATGTCCGTTATCAGTTTATACACCAGGTGTATTATAACAATTAACAGAAAGGGTGAAGTTGATACATTCATGTCCGTTATCAGTGTATACACCAGGTGTATTATAACAATCAACAGAAATGTTGAAGTTGATACATTCATGTCCGTTATCAGTTTATACACCAGGTGTATTATAACAATCAACAGAAAGGGTGAAGTTGATACATTCATGTCCGTTATCAGTGTATACACCAGGTGTATTATAACAATCAACAGAAAGGGTGAAGTTGATACATTCATGTCCGTTATCAGTGTATACACCAGGTGTATTATAACAATCAACAGAAAGGGTGAAGTTGATACATTCATGTCCGTTATCAGTTTATACACCAGGTGTATTATAACAATCAACAGAAAGGGTGAAGTTGATACATTCATGTCCGTTATCAGTGTATACACCAGGTGTATTATAACAATCAACAGAAAGGGTGAAGTTGATACATTCATGTCCGTTATCATTGTATACACCAGGTGATTATAACAATCAACAGAAATGGTGAAGTTGAAACAAACATTCATGTCCGTTATCAGTTTATACACCAGGTGTATATAACAATCAACAGAAAGGGTGAAGTTGATACATTCATGTCCGTTATCAGTGTATACACAGGTGTATTATAACAATCAACAGAAAGGGTGAAGTTGATACATTCATGTCCGTTTATTAGAATATTTCAGATAGCGATAATATCAATAGAATGAAAGTGGAATCAAATAATAATTTCTCGTTTGTATAAATATCACATCCCACGAGTGATTTAAGCGTAATTCTGTGTATATATCACATGTATTTTGGTCTCTGTAAGTTATACAAACCGCTTCCGGAGAAGACATTTTGTTACAGACAAAATACCCATATGTGCATTATGATGCACAGTGTAATAATCGGTGAAGATACAGACATACTTGGTCCAATATATAACAGAAATATAAATTTAGAGTTGACGCTTTTTTATTGACCCCAACATGTGCTTCAACTTTTCGGAAAAAAGATGCCAACGTAAAAACATATTCCGGAAAAGACTTTTTTGACGGGCGAATTGTATTATGGAAACATTCAGATTTTCATGCAAAAAAAATTAGTTTCTTAATGAAATATTTGTTATCATTCATCACACAACCCTATCTGATATACGAAATAATGACTGCATTCCCCATTGCTTCATGAACGTTTTTATTATTGGTGGAATTACAAGTATATGACAAAGAAATGAGACACCCAATTTTCCAAAAGAAAAACAGCCATTTAATGGTAATTTCATCAGACTTTGAGATGTTTCCATAAAAAAACTATGAAACGTAAGTCCCTTAGTTCCAAAACGATATAATCCAATAGCATGCATAGCTAAGTTGTCCATAATCGCTTATTGTATGCAATATATCAACATATACCCCTGAATGTGAAACAGCCCATCGCCGATATTCAGCAGCAATGCCATTCAAAATAGGAGACGTACGGTTTATATTTTGTAAATATTTCTGTCATATGTTTCATGAATCGATTCAGCAATGTCGGACAACTACATAGTCCCCAGAAGGTAGTATAGTTTGTATTAATGGCATGAGTGCTTCCGTTAATTTGAATTACGACAAATTTTCTTAATGTGACGCATGGTTTTGCAATCATTGTAGATCTAAATCAGCGTGTGCACCCGCACAGTCTGATCAGTATCTGCACCGTTCGCCATTCCATCCATTGAACATAGGGCGACATGAGCGTGTTAGTTGATCAGGATTTATCCTGGTCACAAATCAAGTAAGCCCCATTTCCACAGCCACATATCGATTTGACAAGCGTACCCCACCCATGGTTGTGTGGACAGCTACATTTAGTGTCGCAGCGACTTCCGACCGTTCGTTTTAATATTCAACAGTTAAGTTAGTTAACGCATGATGGAGAAACTGAATTTTGACCACTTTTAGCAATTATGGGTTCACACAGTGTCGTAGCAATGAAAATCAATGTAGTCTTTATTTTCATAATCGTGAATGTAATATGAAATGAATATGTCTGATCGCTCAATTGTGTGTAAATGTATATACAAAGTAGAGTATTTGCGTAATGACTTTTAAATAGAGATTTCAAAATGTAAACCGGGGGCATGATATAGCCTCAGTCGCTAGTGTGTTAGTTGTACTACTGTGATTGGCATCTAGAAGTAGACTCTACCATATGCAGTTTACGTGTTCTGTCATTTAATCAAAGCTAGTACTTGTTACCGCGAGGTTACTTCTTATAACTGCACTGCATTATTCGTTTCCGCAAACATTTTAATGCCTATTCAGCGCCCGAATATAATTTCCGGATATTAATAGAGTTTATGAATACTTACTTTGAGCGACGGGACAAGCGGCAATAACATCGTCTAAGCGTATATTTCAGAGAAAGATACCGTTGGTTACGGCAATAGATAGTTCGTATGTGTGATATTAATGTGAATATTATCTTGTTAATATATACTATATGGCATTCCCATATAAGCCATTATAATATGTACCTCTGCCAAGGTCAGTGAATGACAAACGGTCTCCCCTGTTACTGCATGGATTGAGTCTAGTTCAAAAGGTATGACGTTGTAGCAAGTATAGGGGTAACAAGAAGATGGGATGTAACGGATGAGCTTGAGTAGACTAGGGTGTGTTAATCACTTATTATTTACAATATAATACATGGGGGACCAACATGAATACATGATACATTGATATGCGAACGTCACTGTACGGTACACCGATACTATTCAATTACATATATATCTTAATTCAATCGGTTATACGCTAAATTAAATGCAACCTTTGAGTTGTAGACGAATTTACTTCACGTATAGTAGTATAGCAATGGTCCCTGTTGTGGACGATGATGTTGGTGTACAATAACTCACAGCTGTCCATCTTCAGTATGGCCCGTGGAGCTATTGGTACAGTCATCCAATTGACGGACAAGTTCTGATTTTCAACATCTCAACCATAATTGTATGGGGATAGTGCTATTACTATTGATTTAAGCACACATCTACAAATGAATAACTTATATTGTACATGTGTGTTTTATTATTAATCAAACGATATGCTGGTCACTAAACCCAATTTTGTCATCGCAGATCACATTTGCGAGTAGTTATTCCATTTTATATTTTAAGACTAATTATTAAAACTAGTTCTCAATGCGTACACCAATTTTATGGCGAATAATACAGTTTAGAAAATGGCAGCCATTTTATACGTTCTATTGAATTTTGCATGTTATACATAACCTTTGAAATAGATGTTGTCATATTCGGATAGCTCGTTTAAACTATTAAAATTAAAATAGTCAATTTCCATATAATTATGTCACCATTCTGTGAGAATCGCTGTTCTCACGTTCAGGACGAAACTAACGACATACGCAAAACAGAAGGTGAAACTGCGTCCGTGATTGCCCACACTGACACCCGTGTACATATTTACAGCGACAGCGCCCCCGCCACGTATAAAATGCTGGATTCCGCCGGGACCGTCGACTCGCCTGCTTACACTGATCTGAGATTGTATGGTTAGTACAGTACTGATTTAGGACTCGAAACCGAAACTGTACAGCTCGATATTACCCTGCAAATATCTGCGATATTTGACTGTAACATACCGTATCTGAATGGAATTCAATATGTATTGGCCCCCGTCATATCATATTTTTATATTCCTAAATAAATGATAGAACAAAAGTGTGATTTTGATAGAAAACTTAGTCTATTGATACGGCATATGTTGTCTTAGCGCTTAACATAAATATATGCAATCGATCAGTATGCATGTATTTACATTCCTTCAGGGTGATCTGGAACTTAATAACAATACAGACAACAAGAGCAATATTATTATATTTATTTTTCAGAATCGACGAATACGCAACAAAAGGAATACGAAAATATAAATATATGAGTGTTCTCGAGCTGGTGTCTGAGAAGGCCTGAAGTGAACACAAAGATATAGCACTAGGTCCGCGGGCATTGTGCTATACGGGCACGATAATTGATAAGTATACCTTTGTTACAATGCCTAACAAAGGAAACATTGCGTAAATTAAATAACATACGACCCATGTGTATATATATACGACCCATGTGTCGACGACCGTTTGTTAATATGACTGTACACATATAGACATTACACATTTGACCATAGTTAGTTCAACTTCACATACTGCCTACTTGCCTACAGTGTTATACGTTTTAACTGTATCGTGGAAGTGTTCAATAGCATAGACTGTGAAATAAAATAAAATTTACATTATTTACGGATAATCAATACGTACAGTTTACAGCTCACATATTGGTAATACCTCATCATACCATACAGTGGGGTCATCGTGTAAGTGCAGACTTTGCACACACGCGTATCGTGTGCATCTGGTGTACGTCTCATGCCGTGTTTTTAATGAGGACACCTAGTTCGTGTCGTGTTGGTGTGAATCGTGTGGTGTTGCACGACATAAATTAAAAGATACATGCCGTGTTTCCAATGCAGTGGTGCCGATATACACGGCAGTTGTGCCGTGCCACACGTGACGATTTGGATTAACCAATCAGACTGTCAGGTTAGAGAATGCCAATGTGTGATAGACATTGTCTGACACCGGTAACATGGAGGTCCACCGATTTCATATTCATGTGTGTATTTATACGCCCATTTGATAATAAACGGGACGTATATATATCGTCTTTGTACGGGCGGGTGGGGTGTCGGCGGGCGCAATTTGTCCACATAATAACTAAAATTGTACTTCACAAATCATATGATCACTTTTGATATACATGTTTATCACGGAAAGATAAATAACGCTATTGATTTTCAAAAACTTTCTAATGACGTATCTCTCCTTGGTGGCCATTGTTAATTGTTGCATGTTATGTCCTTGCCTACGCAATAACTCAAGTTCTGCTTGACAGATCATAACCAACTTTGGTATTCATGTTTTTATCACAATGGCAAGACGAAGAACGCTATTTCTTTTCACAATTATCTGAATATTTATCCCCGTTTCTTGAGTTATCTGTCCTTGTTTACTGGTTATGCGTCGACGTGCGTATAATGTGACATTTGCTACTATTATTAACTGTAGCATTATCCACACTTGTCCTCGTGATATCTCAAGTTCTACTTGGCATATAGTTACCAAATTCGATATACTTATTTACCATGGCAAGAGTATGTTATCTCCAATTGTTTACTGGCTATGCCTTGATGGACGTTTATTGTGCCATTCGGCACTCCTGTTCCTAAAATTAAATTACTAATAGACCCACTTGTGTTGTATAGACCAACAAAGTCACTACAGTTTAACTGTTGAGTCTTTGGAATGATACATTCATTAGTTTGGCTCTCGATTTGGAATGATAGACTGATAGCGATCCAGGCAATGCAAAATCGTCTGACTTGCCTGCCGGTTTGACTACAATCTATTACTTCAATGTGTAGTCCGGCATTGGAAGAGCTGTAGTCCCATTGACAAGTTAACCACTATATAGGTATACAAATACTAGCTCTGCTGTGCCCGATACCACAGGTCCTTGAAGAACGGTTAATATATCCGTGTTTTATGGGTTATTTCGGTATCACAGGTGGTGTGGGTGCATTTTAACAAAATTCAATTGACGTCACCTCCCATGAATTACACGTATAACTATTAAGTACGTGTGTATTTTGACAGCACAAACGGGGCCTGAAAGTTCGAAACGGTGAATGTGTAGATAGTTGGCGATTTCTGTCGTGTGTACTGTTTGAGCAGTAGTAGTTGCACAAAGCTATGTAAATTACCAAAAACCAACGAAATCCACCCAAATCCACCAAAATACCCATGTGACACCAAAATAATGACCATCTGTTCAAACACCTTTTCCAGATACGCCATCTATAATGACAAATGTCGAAGCACGAGACACACTGTGAAACATGCACATGTATTGTTTAATTGTTAATAAATATGACTGCCATGAAGTTTGAAATGTCAATATTTACTTGGTCAATAATATAAATATCACATTTATGCGTGAATCTTCAAACTGCAATGAACTTAAAATAAAATAAACTTCAATCTTGGTTTATGTGGCTGTGACTGGAGAAATGAGATATGTGGATTTAACGACCAGCATATATACAAATTAGCCTGTGCATCAGCACAGGATCTGCTCTGTTCGTCGTTCATCAATGAAACACCCATCATGCTTGTAACAAGCAACATATATTGTTATCAGGCTACAAGAGTGTGCTATTTGATAAGAACCTACACTGGTCATGAATCCCGTAAGCCCCCTTTCTCCAGTCACAGTCGCGTATGTCTTCCTTGAGGACCTGACACTAGATCAGGTTATTCTAACATCAGAGCTGAATATAGTATGTAGTCTTTGAAACTTCGTTTAGTGAATTAATCAGTCAGTCAACCGTTTTTGTATGGTAAATTTTCATTTTTCATATTCCATTTTATGAGAAACAGACCACGTCATGAACACATCATTTTTACCAAAACCATTATCACATACCCCGACATATGCATGTACTGACTCGTGTTTACCTGTAATAACATGTATATAGATTAACAGTTTTTGTCTAACCAACAGTATTGTATACTAACCAAATGTGTCTATGACCAATATAGTTCGTATTCATGTACCATGATGTACTTATACATGTGTTATTTATGATGTGATTCCTATACAAACAGCATGCTGTTATAATGTTATTCCTTGAAACTGTGGGTGGCCGATGGGAGCGATGGGTATTCTTTCTTACTGTAATACCGACCGAAGACCTGGTTTAATCCTTATGCACATCTTTGGCTTTATTGTATGTGATAGTTCAATCGGGCTATACTCCTTATTCGAATAATATGACTATTATTACTATTATGGGAACGTGTCAAGTGGCTTAGGTGTGGTACGGACGTAACAACCGATCGGGTTCTAACCTCAGGGCTGAATGTATAATTATTTCGATGTAAATATTCTCTGATTTTGGGAGTTCACTCCCAATGCAGCAAGTTAAATGAGGGATCGAACCTGCTGGCCCCGCCATCTTGTACATCTTGGGTAGTATTTATCAGTCACAGTCCCACTTTGGGTGCCAAATGTCACAGGGTGAATAACTCTAACAAACTGAGCTAATCGGGCACGAATACACACCTCATCCCAACAGTGAGTTACGTGCATTGGCACCTGATTGCAGGTGGTCATTGCTGATTGCCGTTCAGAAACGTTGGTAATTTTGGCAAGATTAACTCAAGCGGTTGTGTAACTAGTTTCAATAGGGCCAGTCAGCTGCTTTGTATAGTGGTAATTCTGCTAATTATGCTGGCCCTTCCAAGGTGGCACTAAGCATGTTATACCCTTATCATTTATATGTGTTCCTAGCCGAGACTTCAATGTTGCACATGAGTACATATCCAGAGAAAATGTTTTATACTTTCAAATATACATAGAACAAATATCACATAGGCTACTACTCACTATATTACAGCTAAAAAGTAATTTATTTATCCCCAAAATTCACATCAGGTATTTATATTGGAAGCTGCTTAGTATGGAATAGTATAGTTTAATTTAAACTTAACGCGTACATTTGTTGCCAACATCATCTGAAAACTTGCTTGTCCATTTGTGTTGAGATTTTGTTTCTACTACAATAGTTCGGGTCGTTTGTATTACATAATGTATTTTATTTACATATTTGTTTTTATTTACTCTATAGATAAGAGCTTCCGATTTTGGCTGTGTGTTAATATTTCAATTTTTATCTTGTCTACCCATAATGGACATACTGTTTAATATAATTTGATATTTTATAAAATCTTCATTTATTATGTTCAATATTGCTGAAAAATCAGTAAATCGTAATAATTAACTTACCACCTGTTAATCATAATTATGTTTAAGATCCTTTATGCCATGATCATACAAATCCTTGAAAATATTGTTTTATTTTGATGTTTTAAATTTGAGTTGTTCCAAATGATTTCCTTCGAAACTATTTCATTATTTTGGGAATGGTTGTCTTGTGCCCACGCTTTCACGATATTATTAAACAAACATATTTTCTTCTGCGATATGTTTTACATCGTCTGGTTTTAAATTACATTCAAAAATAAATGTTCCATCTTATCTTCCAAGTATTTGTTCATACATTTATTTCCATTTACCATTATTTGTTGCGGCACATATCAGTTTCACCCAAGATGCTCTTATTGAAGTTTTAAAACTATCTATGTCCAGAATGTTAATCCCCTCCCCCGTCATATTGTTGAATTATGGTACTTCTTTTAACTTTATCTGGCATATAGTCTTATAACGCATGTGTTGCTGATTATGATAGCTTCTAGCCCACATGCACTGGAGAAGCGAGGATAGCATACATACTATCCAACACACTCGTCATTTACTGACTCATATATTAACTGCTATAATAGACATACATTTCATTACCAGCCAAACATCATAAAAATCATCAAGTTCATAGCAATGAGTGCTATGCATTTGAAATAGGAATATACCGGAGAGCTAACCGGGTTATTCTAAAAAAAGTCGATATGTTGGCTGTCAGGCAGATAGCGTGTCTTTAACACGTGCTTATGTAATTTTGAAGAATCACCTAAAAGTCAGGAAGATAAATGCGAGATGGATACCCATTTGTTGACAACTGAGCAAAAGAACGCCCGGCTTAAAATATATCCATCATACAATAAAAAATATTGTGTAAACGTAGTTACTGGTGATGAGATCTGCGTTCATTATTTTGAACCAAAACGGAAGGTCTCAAACATAATTTGGGCCACGAAAAGCGCAAGACGCCCACGCATTGACGAAATAACTAGAACAGTTAAGAATGTGTTGTATGCAATATTTTTTCACAAATAATGGTCCAGCCATACAAACCACCGTACCAAAGGGTGGAAGAGTCTCAGGAATGTTCTATAAAAATGTCGTACTGAAAAACTTGAAGAATTACTACAAACGCCTAAACAAATGTATACAATACGTACGCCTTCTCCACGATAATGCTCCAGCTCACAAGGCACGTTTTGTGATACAGTTCTTGCAGAAAGAAAAGGTCACAGTTCTTCCCCAACCACCTTACTCTCTAGACCTGGCTCCCTGTGACTATTTCCTATTTCCATGACTGAAATATCACTTATCTGGAAAGAGATACAACTCTACGTCTGCCCTTGGGTCAGCCATGTATCAGTGTCTGGTGGGTATAACTCTTGATGACTATGAAAACTGTTTTCAGAACTGGATCGAGAGACTCAAAATGTGTGTTATGTACAATGGGGAATATTTTGAAGGGAATCGTAAAATAAAATAATCGCAAATACTTTCAGTTTGGTTATGTAACATATAATGACATTATTTTTGGAACACCCCTCGTATATATGTTTTCTGTCAGTTTCACTATGATACATTGAAGCGAATAAATCTATGAAATGATGAAATATTGCCGGCTATGTTGGATTTCTTACATGTGTATCGATTTAATTCGCTCAATGTTTCTCTTATCGTTTTTTATAAATGTCACAACTCATCGGGATGGAATATCATCAGTTAGATTTATGGTTCACACTTTATTACGCAAACCGATAAAACACCACTATGCACATCTATATCAATCTTATCACATAGTACATGGCCGGTTTCCCCTAAATACTCACACAAACTTACAGCCCATATGTATTTAATGTACCAATATTATTACACAATGTCAATGTATCCTTCACAGGTTATAGAGCACGACAACACAAACTCATTTACGCACTAAGCAACTAGCACAAAGCTTTTCCCGGCACTAAGCCGACTTAGTCCAAGTCCGTACATTGACTGGAATAGATATACACAAAGTTCACTGTCACTAAGACGTTAAGCACTAAGAAATGCAATGCACACAGCAGATATGCACTAAGCTCCAAACATGCCGTACACTAGGTAGTTAATGGATACGATCACATAATTGGTATAGTCATACATCTGGTTGCCAAGCAACAGTAAATTCTCTCTTAATTCACAACTCGGCACTGCAGTAAACCAAGGTCATCATCAGCCAGCCCATGTGTCGCATACGCACGTCACCCCAAGTACGCACTCTCTTCCCAACGGCCGCTGAAGTTGTTATGGTAAGTTTATGTATGGTGGCCACAAGTTCGAAAATTATACGGGCCACCATTCCAAAAATAGTTACATGTAAGGTAAAAACATAAGATCATTACAACATGTAGAAGATACTTGCATGCAATGCGTGAATATGAGAATTAAAATAACGGAGTTGGAGTATGTTGAAACAATATAGTTACATGGCATACACAGCTTAAAAATAGTTTGAACGATATAAATGCGCCATGTTTTCCCCGCCAGACCTCAACGAGGCCCTAGCAAGGCAATAACAACTACTTTAATCTAGAACGCGAGAACGGAGACCAAAATGTGCCAAAAATTATTTAAAAATCGTAAAGAAAAGTAGTTAAAGTGTCCCTCTTAAAATGGTGAAGGCCAGCTTCAAAGTAAATAGACCCGCTTTCCCAAATATGTTTGGACAAGCAATTACTATAAAATTTGTTTAAACAAAACATCAACAATTTGCATATGTTAATATAATATACACATAGATACAATTGTGGCGTAATGTATGTACAAGTTGCCACCGGGCTGATAATAATTGTTAGCTTGATAACATTTGTAATGATATGTCTTTATTCGAAACGACTCTTAGATAACGATGTTCGTCCGCATATCTAGATCGGCGGGCAACCTGATGAAATTTGGTTGGAATGGGAATAGACGGAGGAAAGGACGTGGGTGGCCAAACCAATGTGTAGGTGTGATGTCGTGGTGCCGGGCGGAGGGCGAGGAAACAAGATGCAAGCGCCGACGACAGCCGGGGCCTGCGGGATTTAGAAACCCGGACCTCAAGCCGCCACAGCATTGCCAGTGACCCTCGCCAGAATATCGGACGGACTAAGTATAGCCCTATGGCGGCTAGTCACTCCGAGCGTAGCTGCCGGATCCGACCGGCGTAAGCGCAGGCACCCCCCCACACGCCGCCACCCGACTCAAAGGACACACACACATATTTATTTAAAGTTTCTTCTTGGTATAATGGACCCCACGCTCTCAATACCCAATTCCAGATCCAGATCCAGAGCAGGCAGCAAGCAATAATTCCAATATAATAAAGTCCCATATAGCACTTGTGTCTCTTACCATTGTTATCACCAAACTCCCAGAATATACTCATAGACTCCAACTCTGTGTTACATTATAAACCAGTCACCCATTGTTCAGGACGTTCACACCTCTGACCATAGCTGATTATACACCAAGCCATTACTGATTATAATATATGCATACATATACCTGCTGGAGGGATTATTTCCTCAATACCTGATAAAATGCACCTTATCGTGACAATAAATGTATGAAGTTCACGTTCCATGCACCCGTAATTGGTGGGAGAGAACAAGCGTTACACACAAGGGGCACCGGTTTGGGCTGACCGTTGACAGACTTGTCATGGAGTATGGACGTTTGCTGACTTTCGAAAATCTCCAGTTCCTCCATGGACCATACTCACACCGCCGACGTCCATGTCCGTATCAGACAAAATTTCTAAGAAGGTCTCCACACATTTGATCCAGTATGCAGCCTTGGAAATGGTTGATCAAAGTTACAAACATAGACTGCAGATATTTACTAACGGCTCAAAAGACACAATCTCAAAGATAGTACATGTATCAGCTGCGTTTTCGATTCCGTCGCTCAAAATTAACAAACAGTTTAGAATAACGGACCAAACATCAATCTTGACAGCTGAACTCGTTGGAATTATTAGAGCAATGAACTGGGTGATTGAACATGAACCATTGTTTTCTGTTATATTCACTCAGTGGTTTGCAAGCTATCACAAATTACAACTCCCGTTCCAGGCCAGATTTAGTATTATAAATTTGGCATAGGTATAACATTGCACTTACATAAGGCCTGGACATTAAACTTGAATGGATCCCAGCTCACATAGGAATTTATGGAAACCAAGCAGCAGACAGTCTGGCAAGGCGGCCCTCTCACATCAGGGCATTGACACCAGGGTTGGATTATCCCCGACAGAGGTTTACTCTATTATTGGGCAAAACATTATTCAGACATGGCAGAAAGAAGTAGACTCCAATTATGAGATACAGAAAAACATTGTTGGCACCCTATGTCAGAATAAAACTTCCAGAAATATATCATGAAAACAATAAATTGGACAAAAGTATCACTTGACTGAAATTTAATATTACATGTACGTTACTTCCTGGCTCCTTTGGTGCACTTATGAAAAACATTCCAGCTGACTGTAAAACATGTAAAACCCTGGTTACATCCGCCACCTTCTTCTCCTCTGTCCGGAGTTCGATATGCAGTGGGATAAACTTAGGCGCGAGCTTGTCGGACTGCAGACTCCAATGACATTGTCCTCCATCATGTGCCCCAGGGGGGCAGTACGACGCTCCGTATATCGGGCGCTCGCCTCGTATCTGGTGGACTGCAGAATGGGAGACAATATCTAAAAACCTACACGCCCTGATCCGGATCTGGAATTGGCTATTGAGAGCGTTGGGTCCATTATACTAAGAAGACCTTTCCAATAAATATGTTTGTTTTTGTCCTGGGAGTCGGGTGGCGGGGCGTGGGGGTGCCTGCGCTTACGGCAGGATCCGGCAGCTACGCTCGGGGTGACTAGCCGCCATAGGGCTATACTTAGTCCGTTCGATATTCTGGCGAGGGTCACTGGCAATGCTGTGGCGGCTTGAGGTCCGGGTTTCGAAATCCCGCAGGTCCCGGGTGTCGTCGGCGCTTGCATCTTGTTTCCTCGCCCGCCGCCTAGCACCACGACATCACAACTACACATTGGTTGGGCCATCCACGTCGTCCTTTCCTCCGTCTATTCCCATTCCAACCAAATTTCATCAGGTCGCCCGCCGATCCTGGGGCCCGTTACTAAAATTCTTACGCTACGAACTTTATTACGTCTACGATACTTTTCGTACGAACTTCTTGCGAACTTCTTACGTGCGTTTCACCAACAAGTTCGTGCGAAATTTCTTAAGTTACGAACTTCTTAAGAATTTATTCAGTATTGGAATCCATCAAGCCCTTTGAATGTAAACTTCCGGTCCGACTTTGATAACCAGACGACAGCTGTCAAACCAACTTCCTTAGTTCAGCATCTTCACAACCAGGAAATTTAATTGAGCTGACACTGAGTATCCCATCCACAGCGGCCAGGGTGTCCGGAATCCTGGCCACACTGTAAAAGGCTGTTTTTACAGTTGGCCAGGTCTTGTTCCTTGGTTGGAAAACTGATGTTGTCCAGTCGATTATTGATGGCTGAGACAACATCATTAATACACCGAGAAACCGAACTCCTAGAGACATCATGGATGTCGCCAGCCTCAGAGTAGACCTCACCCTGCGCTGGTGGGTAACCAATGTCTGCAAGGTTACAAGTGGTTGAGTCTTTGATGATCTCAAATGTGATTTTTATTTGCTTTAGCTTGTACTGTATACTATACGGGGCATAGAGTTGCTATATTGGCTATCTTAGTATATGCAATCCATGAGTAACGTTTACATATCGTGGCGTTTGACACATACCACACACAATTTGACATACCCATAAATACAAGTGTGTGCAACGTCCTATTGGTTGTTTTCATCACACTTATATACAAGTCTGATTTCCTATTACATTTAGGGGAAGGGGCTAAGTGGCTTTGGTGTGGTATGGACCTGGAACCAGGTCGGGTTATTCTAATTTCAGGGCTGAATATATATTTGTTTCGATGTAAATATTCCGTTCTGATCTTGGGATCCCCCGTCCCCAATACAGCAGGATAAATACGGTATCGAACCAGTTGGATAGGCCTTACATGACCTTAACATGTTGTTTTTATAGCTTTCTGGAATAATATTTATAGCACGATGTTGTCATATCTTTCTATAATGTATTTCACCACATTGTAATACTTTTTCTGTCATATTATGTGTGTGTGTCAAACGGTCGAAACTGTAAGATGGCTGTACATACAAAGATTTCGAAGATGGCAACTCGATGTACCATATAGTATACGGTAACACCCCGTGTATTGTGTGTACGTTGCGTAGAGATAGGCCCCTCGAATCACGGGTAACACACATGAGTGGTTGCTGATACACCCCGTCTATTGTATGTACGTGACGGATAAATAGGTCTCTCGAATGATGGGTAGCACACATGCGTGTAACACCCCGTGTAATGAGGTTCGTTAGTCAAATAAATTCACACATCTGGTTAACTTTTTCAAATCTGGTGAAACTGACATTCAGATAATGCCTTTGAATAATTTTGATGGAATCAATCTGAATATTGATGTTCTCGGTATTAATTTTACAGTTTGTGAGGTCAGTGAGTATGTTGGTGAAGTTTTTTAAATGATTCTGGCAATCTGAATGTTGATGTTCTCGGCTATTCATAGCAGAAATCCAAGTTAGCCGCCAGTCAAACAAGTTATTGGCATATAGTAACAATCGGTGATGCTATATGCAAACATTTGATATTGATTTTATAGTTTGTGAGGTCACTGAGTATGTTGGTGAAGTTTTTAAATGATTCTGGGTCAAGGTCACCTTTTGTAAGCCAATCTCAGTGACAAATCATCATGGCATGTAGAAATAGTCTTATTCCAGAAACCGTTGTATCACTCTGTTTTCATGTCAATTATAGTAAGGTCTTAAATCTGACTGTTTCAAATGATGAGGTATCTGACATTTATTTTCCTTGAATGTGGGGTTGGTGGGGGATCAAGGTCACATATTTGTGGTCAAGGTCAATGCAACTTAGCCTCGGCAAAGACCAAACTTATCGCATACTAATTTTTTGAATGTTTTGTATGTACATTGTATTTTCAACAATATACAACTCTCAAGTAACAAGACAGCCAACATCGAGGGCCAAATTAAAAGAAAACTTCATCGTTAAAGTACCCTTTGCATGCTCTCAACCAGCCGCCCGCCGGAAACAAATAATTGAAAATATACATGGACATCATCGAGCTATACTAGTAATACAAATACCACGGATAATTTGCCAGGTCTTCCGCTGGTTTTCTGAAAGTGTGTTGTCGACAGATAACATCAAAGTACATACATGTATATACATGCTTGCAACTGTCGGTGTCTAGATCATATTGCGGGTTATTTGGTAGACCATACGAACCTCATTCATTATTAATGCACCAACCCTAACAATGGAACAGAACGGTGCAGCAGAGACCATCCTGATAACACTTTCAATTACATTGTACGTGGCGTGTATTGTATGTATGTGGCGGAGAGATTGACCCTCGAATTACGAGTAAAATACACATGAGTTGTTGCTGATAAACCCCGTGTATTGTATGTACGTGGTAGAGAGATATGCCCCTCAAAGCATGGGTAAGACACATGAGTGGTTGCTGATACACCCTGTGTGTTGTATGTACGTGACGTAGAGATAGGCCCCTCGAATCACGGGGAACACACACGAGTGATTGCTGATACACCCCGTGTATTGTATGTCCGTGGCGGAGAGATAGGCCCCTCGAATAACGGGTAAAATACACACGAGTTGTAGCAGATACAACCCGTGTATTGTATGTACGTGGCTGGGAGATATGCCCCTCGAACCAGGGTTGACACACATGAGTGGTTGCTGATACACCATGTGTATTGCATGTACATGTACTTACAGGAGAGACAGGCCCCTCGAATCACGGGTAACACATATTAGTGATTGCCGATACACCTCGTTATTGTATGTACGTGGCGAAGAGGTAGGTCCCTCGAATCACGGATAACACACATGAATGATTTCCGATACACCCCGTGCATCGTATGTACATCGCGGATAGGACCATCGAATCACGGGTAACACTAAATGGCATCGCACGATGTTGGTGATTGGGTAAAGTTTGTTTGACGTCCTTAATATACACTACGTTATCAATAACGTTACGCTATTGACCGGCAACGTCAGAACACATTTACCTGACAAGGTGAACATAAATCCTGTGAGTGAGTGATCTTGAAATTGGGCGGTCGGACGTGGGTCGTGTGTATAACATAGCCCTATCCTCAGAAACACATCGTATTATAAAATCGTTCAAGCGGTTCATACATTATTTAATTAACTAAACTTTAACGCATTTGCCTGACAAACAATGTCCCCAGTGACCTTCACATTACTTTATTCCTTAATACAAAGTTATGCACTACCATGTCATACATACACTTGAGCATAACGAAGTGCACGTATGTTACACGGTAGGGTGGTTATTGTAAAGAAGGAAGTACACTACATTTGTAATATATATACTTCATAAGACCAGGAAGAGCAGTGTAGCGGGATTAAACTACTGAGTTTAGCATTGACGGTATACAGCGAGGTAGATTGACTGTATTTGAACGTTGTTTATATATCGACATATATTAACTGGATTTGAAATGTGGGGCTAATTACCATTGGACTTATTGGACGTTGATCACGGTTACAATTTATACACATTTGAAGTTTTGGCATTTGCATAATACCCTAACCCGAAAGTTGTGTCTGTAACGCAGGACGACTTACAGTAAGTCACCCTGCGTTACAGACATAAATTTCTGGTTAATAATACCCGTGATTTTTCAATTGAGTTTCGTATCAGCAGATACTAGAAGGTGTTTGTGTTGTGAAATGTGACAGACCTGGACACAAATGACCTAGTGCAATAACACTGTAACCAATGGTGTTAAATCAAATGGACTTGAAATGTACCATCATTATTAACTATATTTAAAACGTTATATCGGGTGTCTAAAAAGAAACGACCCCAGCTTTCTAAAAACATAACTATGCATTGTGGTGCTAGTATAAAAGGAAATACCACTACCAATGTGTTACTCGAATCACCCAGGGTGGTTAGCTATCAATGTTAGGAATCTACTGATAAGGTTTGGCTATAATATGTGATATGCAATAGTTGGTCTTACGTCCAATGGTTTGATAGACATCACATCTATTTCGAGAAAAGTAGGTAAATGTCATCGCTTGAGACATAGTGGTTAGATACCGATGTAGGAAAGCTACTGTTGAAGTTTGGCGACCGTCCAACTACCTTGTGGTGAGACATGCGAAATTTAGATGTACGACCATTTCTTTACAGACATGACCTATATTTGAAGAAAAGTAGGCTAAGGTCACCGAATGACACAGTGTCGTTAACTAACACTGTAAGGAAGGTACTGATAAAGTTTAGCGATCATGCAACTAACTTATTAAGAGATATGCGAAATGTGGACGTACGTCCACTCTTTGACGGACATGACCTATGATGAGTTACTAAGGGTCAATATCGCTTGAATTTCCCAGGTGGTTAGGTATCAATGTAATGAAGTTCTGACTAACGACGTAGCGTATCAACATAAATAAAATGTGGACGAATGTTGACGGACGTGACCTATAGTTTGAGAAAAATACGTCAATGGCAACCGAATATGCCTGGATGTCAGAAAGCTATACATGAAGTTTGGCGTACATCAGACTAACGTATTGGGACATGCAAAATGCCCAAAAGTATTTATACAAATGACACAAATACCTCTTTCCTGACAAAGGTTACGGACACAAAGGTGAAGGTCAAGGTCACGCGAATGACACTGGATGGATATATATCAATGTGAAGAAGCTATTGATGAAGTGTGTTAATGATCCAACTAACGAATCAACATATATGTGATATTTGGTCTTAAGTCCAAAATGTACAGCAACAATTGCGACCGCTATGTCTCACTTTTCACTTTCGTGGGTGAATACTTCAACATGTTAAGGAATTCGGTCATAGAAAGACACACTTGGCTTCAATGACAATTGTTTCATAAGAGTGATGTGATATATGAATATAACATATGTGAATATTGTCTTGTTACTGTATACTATATGGTGCATTGAGTTGCCATCTGCGCCATCTTTGTATGTACAAGCAATCGTACAGTTTCTCCACTTCGAGCATTCAACAAATACAGTAAATAATATGACAGTAAGCCTTATAAAATTTGGTCAAGACATCACAGACAGATATGACAACAACGTGCTATAAATATTATGCCAGCAAACTATGCAAATAAACGAGATATCTGAAATTTTCTATCGTAAATCTCAAACAAATAATTTCAACGTGTAAACTTTTCAATCTGATGCACATCATATTTTTAGTGTATATACATTTACTCGCATAGTAGGCAAGTTGACACCAGTGACGATACGCTCAGGTAAACTGCTTACGTGTCACTGGATTTACAAAGTACATTAGCTGGTATATATGTTATGTGCTGTGTGGTTGGCCTTGTATAAGTGGCACAATATACGATGTTCTGTGTATGAGTATATTTACAATGGTGATTCATGTTCTTTAAACCACAGGCACAAACCTGTCCAGAAAACTGACATACTTTACAGTTTGATGTAATATAATGGATAGGAGAGTGAGTACGTTGTCCTAGCTTTTCTACATGCGATTAGCTAGTAGTAGTACGTTATAGCATATGTTCTGCTTTTAGTTTCTGGATCATGCTTTTTCTTTTTATCCCCACATAGATAATCATAAGGTTAGCGAGTTGACACATATCTGGCTCTCAGGGACAACTACATGAAGTGACATAATGCGAAATTACACTGGATTATTTCGTTTATATTTAGGGAAATAACCCTCTGAATGTTTGAGTCGTGTTTTTCATCCACCCAACTTTAAATAGTGTTCTATCTTGTGACAGATCATCTGGACTCGTGTTATATGTGGAGGTATATGTGGACCTATATGGATATGGACGAGCACGTTACACGTCTGCTTTTGGTGAGTGAATACTTTACTTTGTTAATATACGACGGGGTCAATAAGTAGTGTTACATGACAATTATGTTTCTAACAAGTCATCAAACTTCAATAAAATGTGACACATGCATTCATTAACTTTATTCTCGACCCAGTGGCAACGGGCATAGTCGGGCATAGACCCCATGAGAGACTACCTTGAGGGAATCTAGAACATTAAGTTTCGTTTTAGACCTACCTTTATAGATATTTAGCATGTGACAATACTTATTGACTAACCCTTACACCCTTACATCAGTAACGCGAATCACAGTACAATGAACACGCGTAGAATACATGTATACGTATGATCTCCCATATACGTCAATCAGTAAATATATAATGACAATAGTTATTGTAATACATTTCGTTTATTGTAATAAACCAATATAATGTGGGCATTACTTTAGGAAAACATGCAAATACTGAGTATCATCAAGATGACGCGATGATTAAACTTATATGTTTTAGCTCTAATCAGTTGTATATTCACTCACTTTATACTTTGTTTTTGTTGTATATACAGATATCAATAATTATATCATAACATCATTTATAAATATTTCAAACTTTATTGGACGATTTCATGAAATTGCCTAGCAACCAAGTCATGCATTGAGTTTTCATTATTTCTCCGAACATGAACTAAGTTCAGAATATGATGATAACTTGAAAAGTGTTGGGGGGAAATCCACAGCTAATGAGCCATCAAGAACAAGACAGCAATCAAGCGCCCGTGACCTTGATCGTGAAGGCTGATGTACACATTCAATGAGTTTCGTCACGTGGTCTCTAAAGTAACAGCCACATTTGAGGCAGTATTATGTATGACCAACGTGGGTGCGGAAGGACCGGCCATTACGAGGACCGACTGTTATATATGTCGACCATTGTATACCCACTACAAGGGGATTACACATATCCTGCGTGGGCAGGACGACAAATGACACCATTTATGACTATGACAGTAATTTTTTCAGGCGGTATTATCGTGTGTGATCAATGTGCGCGTGGATGGACAAGACGTTGCGGATACGACTGCTACATACGTCGGTCAGACAGCGACCATTGTATGTCCAGTACAAGGAGATTACACATATCCTGGGTGGAGAGTACCGCCAAATGGCGCGGAATACACAACTCAAGGTAATCCGAAAACAAACCCGTACCTCGCCAACACTGACCGGTTGAGTTTCGCCGCCAACAACCGGGACCTGGTCATCACAGACGTAACCAAGTCGGACAACGGTACATACAAATGTAGCGCGGCCATTAATGGGAGCCTGGTAGTTAGATGGCTTACATTGATTGTCAGAAGTAAGTACAATTCTTCAGCAGAATTATACAACATGTCTAACTGGTTTTCTGCATGTATCTAATTACCAGCAGGGCCGTACATCAGGTTAAATTTATGTAACCCAATTATCACATAACTTTATAAATGTATTTGGAGGATTGGTCGGTACATGTTGGTCGTGGCATTCGGCTACAGATAACCTGGATATACACTGTTCACGATTTAGTCAGTACATGTTGGTCGGGTAATTCGGTTACAGTTAATATAGATATACACTGTTCACCATTTAGACGACACATGTTGGTCAGGTAATTCGGCTACAGTTAATCAGGATATACACTGTACACCATTTAGTCTTTATGTGTTTGTCAAGTAATTCTGCTACAGTTAATCAGGATATACACTGTTCACCATTTAGTCGGTACATATTGGTCAGGTAATTATGTTTCAGTTAATCAGGTTATACACTGTTTACTGTTCACAATTTAGTCGATACATGTTGGTCAGGTAATTCGATTACAGTTAATCTGGATATACACTGTTCACCATTTAGTCGGTACATGCTGGGAAGGTAATTCGATTACAGTTCATCTGGATATACATTGTTCACCATTTAGTCGGTACATGTTGGTCAGGTAATTCGGTTACAGTTAATTTGGATATACACTGTTCACCATTTAGTCAGTACACGTTGGTCAGCTAATTCGGTTACAGTTAATCAGAATATACATTGTACACCATTTAGTCGGTACAAGTTGGTCAGGTAATTCGATTACAGTTAATATGGATATACATTGTTCACCATTTAGTCGGTACATGTTGGTCAGATAATTCGGTTACAGTTAATCAGGATATACTTTGTTAACCATTTAGTCGGTACATGTTGGTCTGGTAATTCGGTTACAGTTAATCAGGATATACTTTGTTCACCATTTAGTCGGTACATGTTGGTCAGATATTTCGGTTACAGTTAATGAGGATATACATTGTTCACCATTTAGTCGGTACAAGTTGGTCAGGTAATTCGATTACAGTTAATCTGGATATACACCGTTCACCATTTAGTCGGTACATGTTGGGCAGGTAATTCGGTTACAGTTAATCTGGATATACATTGTTCACCATTTAGTCGGTACATGTGGGTCAGGTAATTCAGTTACAGTTAAAATGGATATACATTGTTCACCATTTAGACGGTACATGTTTGTGAGGTAATTCGGTTACAGTTAACCTGTATATACAATGTTCACTATTTAGTCGGTACATGTTGGTCGGGAAATTCGGTTAAAGTTAACCTGGATATACACTGTTCACCATTTAGTCCATGAATTTATGCAGATACATTTACAGTGTAACACAGGGTGGCCCCAAAAAACATACATTTTCTGACATATACTTTTTAACTCTTAAACCTTAGAATGTGGAAAACGGAACTTGTCGTTTGCCGTTGTTATATGTATCGTCGGCTGTTCGGGCAAATGTTGTAAGTTCATTTTTTTTTGAAAATTGACATTTTACCGACTTGAAGGCGGGAATCTACAGTTGCGAATTGGCATTGTGTCAACTGCGTAATTTGATTGCCCAATGAAAATGTGGTGTTTAGTCACATGACAAAATGTCGAATGTTAAATGGCTGAATTGTATCTTTGCAAAATGTCGTATGCTTTTTGCAATTGAACAAGTTTACAAAAGTGTATTCTCTCAATTTGCATACGACAATGTATTTATATATTATTTTTTAAAACATTTCTCAGCTGAAATTTAATAATGAAAATAAAATTCATCAATTTACCACTTTCTCTAACAATAACAGTTGTTATGTACAAACAAACTCGTTCATATATATCACCATTTGTTAGACATGGTCAACTTTTATATAAAAACAAACCTACATAGTTTCTAGTATGTGCTTACAATCCATTAAAAAATATTAAAAGTTACCGCTCTCTTCTTCCCGCCTCCCGTACACCGGGACACAGCGCTGAATTACATGACCGTATTGGACCTAAGCAGTGTCGTATTTCGGCACACACCTATACACACATGTCCGCTTTGCACAAACATATATAACATAAAACGCTTCAGAAGTTGGCCTTTTGTGGACTTATATGTCCGTGTTTGGAATGTCTTCTACTAAATTCATAGCCTTAAATACAAGATAAATAAATAGTCAAAATGTCGTAAGTGCAACTTACCACCTACTTTTCATAGCAAAAGGTCGTGTCTTCATTCATTGAAAAAATGTAATGTATATTATTAAACTTATATGATATTCTAGTCAGTAGTCGAACAAACATGCACTGTTTAAAATTGCCAGTAATTTTGGCAAACAATAAGAAAAATATAATGTTTTTTCTTCTCCTGAAAACGTGAAAAATTGCACATACATATACGACTTTTGCCGAATAGCCAACGATATGTCATCTGCTTTGTAAATAAAACATGATTTGACATCACTTTAACATTTAAAATCCATCATAAGACAATTAGTAAATATAAAATAAACAGCAGACAAAGCAATAAATACTTTCAGCAGTGTAAGGGTTAATATATGGTGGGAGACATTTTCATGTATACTAGTCCAACTTGCTAACCCGATCACCCACATGTTATTGCATTATTTATTCTGGTGAGTATTTATTTTCGAAATACTTGACGTTTAAATATTTGAATCGAATGTTTAATGGATTGAATGGACGTTTTTTTTTTTTTTTTTATTCCTGCAAATAATTAATGTAATTGTATTTTATTGGTAGGGGTCAAAAATAAAAGTCACAAAATTGACAATTTTCTAGTATCATGCACAACAACCATATACAAGTATCATATCAGTCATTGTCTGATAGAATTGGCATTAATGCAGAGGGAATGATGTTGAATGTTGGTCAATTCTTTGAGAATGTTTTTTAACAGTTCTATGAGAAATATCTGTCCCTATTGAGGCGAGAAGCGTCTGTGAGTATTTCTCATCGTAAAAACAAATGGGTGTCGTACTCCGTAAATGTTGCATAATTTTATATTTCTCCTTTCTGCGTGAGTTTTGAAATGTATCTCCGTAGCACATAGACGCCTGGCCACAGGGCAAGCTTGTCGTTGTGGATACATTGCTAATCGTCTTTTTTTTTGTCAATGCGGTGCACAACTATGCTCTTGGTATATGCTATTTTGTCTCCACCACCGATGCCTGTGTGCTGAAATAACGTCTGAGATACACCATTATTATGGAACTGAACAACATGCACATCATTTCATGCGTCCATGCGTCACTATTTTTGAGAAAATAACGGAGACGACCCGTTCAAATGGCATACAGGTGAAATGTCCAATGTGTGACTTTTATTTTTGACCCCAACCAATTAAATTGCAATAAGGTCATTTGTGCTAATACAAACATTAATTCAATGCATTATACTTTGTTTTTAACCACATGTATTTCAAAAAGATGTTGGCATATAATTGCTCAGCGAAATAAATATTGCAATACTATTGAGGTTACCGGTTACAAAGTTGGACTAGTATAATAGTTAAGTGCCTGTGTATGGCAAGCCAAATGCACAATAATTCCTTAAACCATGGTTTGGAGCTCACACCCTAGTTTAGGCTCCTCAAACCCTAGTTTGGGCTTAAACTGCCATTTGAGATCCCAAATGGTAGTTTTGTCTTAAACCCTGGTTTGAGCAATTATTGTGCACTTGGCGGCAGAAACCACCGTTTGGACTCTCAAACTAGGGTTTCTGATAGCCTAAACCACGGTTTCAGCTCAAACCCCAGTTTAGACTGCCAAAACCCTAGCTTAGGCTCGCCAAATGCACAATAATTCCCTAAACCCCAGTTTGAGAGTCTAAACCAGGGTTTAGGCTCTCAAACCCCAGTTTGAGCAATTATTGTGCATTTGGCCAGAAACTGCCGTTTGAGGTCGTAATCGAATAAAAAGCCTAAACCCTAGTTTGGACCCAAACCACAGTTTAAGAAAAAAACTGCCAATCGTGATCCCAAATGGTAGTTTTCTTAAACCCTAGTTTGAGCAATTATTGTGCACTTGGCGGCAGAAACCACCGTTTCGACGCTCAAACTAGGCTTTCTGATAGCTTAATCCACGGTTTGAGCTCAAACCCCAGTTTAGACTGCCCAAACCCTAGTTTAGGCTGGCCAAATGCACAATTATTCCCTATACCCAAGTTTGAGAGCCTAAACCATGGTTTAGGCTCTCAAACCCCAGTTTGAGCAATTATTTGGCATAAACTGCCGTTGAGGTCGTAATCGAATAAAAAGCCTACCCGCCCCATGCCCAGACTGCCGTTTAGGTCCGGTAACCCCGAATTAAAAACCTAAACCCTAGTTTAGACACAAACCACAGTTTAAGAAAAAAACTGCCAATCGTGATCCCAAACGGTAGTTTTCTTAAACCCTGGAACTGCCGTTTGAGGTCGTAATCGGTAGTTAATTTACTAAATCGGCCTAAACGGTGGTTTCTGTTACCCGTCACACCCCGAGTTACGATTGGTTAAAGTGATCACAAAGCCTGGTTATCATTGGCTGATCGCTTAAAATATGTTTTGGGCATCCGTCACATCCCGAGTTACGATTGGTTCATCGATCTCAAAGCCTAGTTACCATTGGATGATCGATTTAGCCTACGGTTATCGGAGGCATGGAAATGCACGTCATCACGTCATCACTAAATTAATATTTTGAGTATAGCTGAATGATTAATTGAAATAATTTGAATTTCAAATTAGCATTTCTAAAAATTACTTAGTTTTGCTGACCCCAAAAAGATTTAACTTGCAATATTTCATATCATGCCGACCGAGGATAATTAAATGTGTATACACCTGAAATTATAGAATAATTCATTGAATTAGCTTGAAGTTCAAGTTAGCATTCCTCAAAATTATTTATTTTACCAGACCGCCAAGAAATTTAACTTGCGATATCTCATATCATACTGACCGAGGATAATTCAATGTGTATACACCTGAAATTATAGAATCAATAATTGAATTAGCTTGAAGTTCAAGTTAGCATTCCTAAAAATTACTTATTTTTGCTAACCGCGAAAAAAATTAACTTGCGATATCTCATATCATACCGACCGAGGATAATTCAATGTGTATGCACCTGAAATTATAGAATAAATAATTGAATTAGCTTGAAGTTTAAGTTAGCTTTCCTCAAAATTATTTATTTTACCAGACCGCCAAGAAATTTAACTTGTGATATCTCATATCATACCGACTGAGCATAATTAAATTTGAATAGAGCTTAATTTATAGCATAATTAATTGAATTAACTTGAATTTCAAGTTAGCATTACTAAAAATTACTTATTTTTGCTGACTGCCAAAAAATATAACTTGCGAAATGTCATATCATACCGACCGAGCATAATTAAATTTGAATACTGTGAAATTTATTGCATAAGTAATTGAATTAACTTGAATTTCAAGTTAGAATTCCTAAAAATTACTTATTTTTGCTGACAGCCAAAACATTTAACTTGCGGAATCTCATATCATACCGACCGATCATAATTGGATTTGAATACACCTAAATTTATGATAGCTTGAATTTCAAGTCAGCATTCCTAACTATTACTCATATTTTGGTTGACCTCCAAAAAATAAAATTGAACTCCATCTTGTGGAATCTCATATCATACCGGCCGAGCATAATTAAATTGGAATACAGCTGAATTTAAATTCATTGCATAATTAAAATTGAAGTTAGCAGTCCCAAAAATTACTTAATGTTGCAGACAGCCAAAAAATGGAATTCACAAAATCTCATTACATACCGACCGAGCATAATTAAATTTGAATAAAGCTGAATAATTAATTCCATTAACTTGAATTTCAAGTTAGCATTCCCAAAAATTTGTTATTTTTGCTTACCGCCATCATTTTTAACTCACTTGCAAAATCTGATATTATACCGACCGAGCATAATTAAATTTGAACACATTTAATTTTGACTAGCCAAATATCGAATGCCGGCCGACAAAATATTTTATCTTGATTGTGAAGTCTCAAATCTTACAAACCGAGCATAAGTCTTGCAAAATATCACATTCATCATGTTCCTAGAAATTAATTATTCATGCGAGCCGGCAAAATATTTTATTTGTTAAGTCTCAAATCTTACAAACCGGCCATAATTTTTGCAAAATATCGCATTCATAACAATTAATAATTCATGTCAGCCGACAAAATGTTAATTTGTGAACTTTCGCATCTTAAAAAACGAGCTCTTTTTTTTTTGGAAAAATTATCGCATTCATAACTGAAAAGCCGACTAAATATTTCATTTGTGAAGTCTCAAATCTTAAAAACCGAGCATAATTATTGCAAAATAATTAAAGATCTTCTTCTCAGTGGTTTGTTGCACAGAGTAATTAAGCATTTGTTTAATTTATATTGGCAAACTGCTGAATTTACATGAAAAAGGATTATTTTTTTCTTACCACAAACAAATATAACTTGTGAAGTATCCTAGTATATATTATATACTATTATATTTCCAGAAGATTGAATTATCTTATTCAACTTGTCTAAAACTCTAATTAAGCAACTGTTTAAATTAATTAGGCAACAACTGAATTTCATTAGTCGAAGACACTAGTTATGCATCAATTTAATTTCTATTGGCTAAATATTCATAAAAAATGAATTATTTACTGTACCAGCCGACAACTATTTTATTTGTGCAAAATATCGCATTCATAAAAAATAATTATTTATGTCGACGTACAAAATATTCTATTTCTAAGTCTCAGATCTTACAAACCAAGTATAATTTTAATGATCTTCTGGTTTGTTGCAGAGAGTAATTAAGCATCTATTTAATATATATTGGCAATTACCGCTGTCTGCTCACCGCCAAAAAATGTAACTTGTGAAGTCTCATAGCATATCGACAGAGCATAATAATTGAATTATCTTATTCAGCTTGTTGAAAACTCTAATTACAAACTGAGCATAATCTTTGCAAAATATTGCCATAAAAAATAATTATTTATGTCAGTCAAAAATATTTCATTTACTCTTATAAGTAGAATCCCCACTGTATCCAGACTGATTAGGGACTACACTGATGTACATATTGCCGGTAGTCTAATCAGCCTTGATAAATATGCAAGCTGATCAGGGACTACTAGTGCATGTGCTGCAGTATATGGTGTCGGTGGTCTGGTCAACCTAGTTAAATATGGAGGCTGAACAGGGACAAATTTGGTATACATAGTGTCGGTAGTCTGATCAACATAGCTAGGTATGTCGCGTGATCAAGGACTACACTGATGTACATAGTGTCGATAGCCTGATCAACCTAACTAGATGTGCCGCCTGATCAGGGACTACACTGATATACATAGTGTGGGTAGCCTGATCAACCTACCTAAGATATGTCGCCTGATCAGGGACTACGCTCGTATACTATATGAATGTAGGACAAAAACCCCTTGGACATAACGCCCTTCGTGTGAAAATTACATCATGGACAAAAACCTCTTCATGATTTTGATAGGGAGGACATAACCCCCTTCATGATTTGTACAGGGTGGACATAACCCCCTTCATGATTTGTACAGGGTGGACAAAGGCCCCTTCATTAATTCCCGGCATGAATTTAACATTTGTTTGCTGTTTATTATTATTGATGATATTATATTGGTTAAACTTAAACAAATCATAATATACAACACACAAATATTCATATATTGTCTGATATATAGTGTCGGTAGCCTGATCAACCTAGCTAGATATGGGGCCTGATCAGGGACTACACCGGTGTACGGATTACCGATAGTCTGATCAACCTATGTAGATATGTCTGCTGCTCGGGGATACACCGGTGTACAGATTACTGATAGTCTGATCAACCTAGCTAGATATGCCGGCTGCTCTGGGACTACACTGGTGTACAGATTACTTATAGTCTGATCAACCCAACTGTATATGCCGGCTGCTCTGGGACTACACCGGTGTACAGATTAATGATAGTCTGATCAACCCAACTGGATATGCCGGCTGCTCTGGGACTACACTGGTGTACAGATTACTTATAGTCTGATCAACCCAACTGTATATGCCGGCTGCTCTGGGACTACACCGGTGTACAGATTAATGATAGTCTGATCAACCCAACTGGATATGCCGGCTGCTCTGGGACTACACTGGTGTACAGATTACCGATAGTCTGATCAACCTAGCTAGTTATGCAGGCTGCTCAGGGACTACACTGGTGTACAGATTACTGACAGTCTGATCAATCTAGCTAGATATGCCGGCTGCTCTGGGACTACACTGGTGTACAGATTACTGATAGTCTGATCAACCCAACTAGATATGCCGGTTGCTCATGGACTATACTAGTGTATAGATTACCGATAGTATGAACAACTTAGCTACACATGCTGCCGCCTGATCAGGGACTACACCGGTGTACAGATTACCAATATTCTAGTCAACCTAGCTAGATATGCCTGCTGCTCAGGGAATACACCGGTGTACAGATTACCGATAATCTGGTCAACGTAGCTAGATATGCCGCCTGCTCAGGGACTACACCGGTGTACAGATTATCGATAGTATGATCAACCTAGCTAGTTATGCCGGCTGCTCAGGGGCTACACTGGTGACAGATTACTGACAGTCTGATCAACCTAGCTAGATATGCCGGCTGCTCTGGGACTACACTGGTGTACCGATTACTGATAGTTTGATCAAACCAACTAGATATGCCGGTTGCTCATGGACTATACTGGTGTATAGATTACCGATAGTCTGAACAACTTAGCTAGACATGCTGTCGCCTGATCAGGGACTACACCGGTGTACAGATTACCGACATTCTGGTCAACCTAGCTAGATATGCCTGCTGCTCAAGGTGTGATACCCGGATGTTTATTGTCAATTGGTGATTATACAACTAGTACCTTACGATATAGCCCACCAGTATAGCCCAATATCACACTGCGCTTCCCGGCTGTCTGATCAGGCCATACGCTGGTGGTCGTTGAGTCAATACAGCATGTGCTATGTTTATTAGTAACAATCTGCTGAATGTAAAAGTACTTAATTATTATGAGTAGGGTATACACTGCAAACATATATGTTCTAAGGTCACTCTTCTTAACTGACGTCACAGTTTCGCACCTACAGTATGCAGCTACTGTTCATAAATTTGGAAAATATGCTGATTATGACAGAGAAGAGAGTAAGAAAACATGTTCATATTCGTCTTATGATAAGACAACATTATTTTTGCAATTATTAAAATATCCTTTGTTAATTTTTGTCACTATTTCAGTATTCAATTGTTGTTGCAGACGCGGGAAAACGCGTCAGTTAATGAAAACCCGACTTTCCAAATTAACCGACCAATGATAACTACGCTTCCAGCGGGAAGGAATTTCTGTCAGCCAATCAAAACTAGACATTGAGAAAATGTTCGTCCAATGAAAACAATACATTGAGCCTAAACCCTGGTTTAAGCTCAAACCGTCAGAAACCCTAGTTTGAGCGTCCAAACGGTGGTTTCTGCCGCCAAGTGCACAATAATTGCTCAAACCAGGGTTTAAGAAAACTACCGTTTGGGATCACGATTGGCAGTTTTTTTCTTAAACTGTGGTTTGGGTCCAAACTAGGGTTTAGGCTTTTTATTCGATTACGACCTCAAACGGCAGTTTCTGGCCAAATGCACAATAATTGCTCAAACTGGGGTTTGAGAGCCTAAACCCTGGTTTAGACTCTCAAACTGGGGTTTAGGGAATTATTGTGCATTTGGCGAGCCTAAGCTAGGGTTTGGGCAGTCTAAATTGGGGTTTGAGCTGAAACCGTGGATTAAGCTATCAGAAACCATAGTTTGAGAGTCCAAACGGTGGTTTCTGCCGCCAAGTGCACAATAATTGCTCAAACCAGGGTTTAAGAAAACTACCATTTGGGATCTCAAATGGCAGTTTAAGCCCAAACTAGGGTTTAAGG
The DNA here is from genome assembly GCA_029237695.1 of Conchocele bisecta. Lineage (NCBI taxonomy): Eukaryota > Metazoa > Mollusca > Bivalvia > Lucinida > Thyasiridae > Conchocele > Conchocele bisecta. Next base: position 75,742,097 of record CM055275.1, read on the forward strand.
AGCCTAAACTAGGGTTTGAGCTCCAAACCATGGTTTAAGGAATTATTGTGCATTTGGCTTGCCATACACAGGCACTTAACTATTATACTAGTCCAACTTTGTAACCGGTAACCTCAATAGTATTGCAATATTTATTTCGCTGAGCAATTATATGCCAACATCTTTTTGAAATACATGTGGTCAAAAACAAAGTATAATGCATTGAATTAATGTTTGTATTAGCACCATGGTTTAGACTCTCAAACTGCTTGTACTGCTATTTGATTGATTGAAAATTTCTTACTGCTTGTACAAGCGTTTAGAAGGTATTATGACTATGACGTCACTATGTCATTCTCGGGAATGTTCATTGCTGAGAACATTGTGAAACAGTTAAAAAGCCGTACCATGTATATTATTATACCCCCGGCATACGGAGTGTGTTTAGTGGTATATTATTTGCGTCATTCCGTCCGTCTGTGCTTCTGTCCATCTGTGCGTATGTGCGTCTGTACGTAGATTGTCGTTAATGTTTATATGTATCGATCCAGGCGGTGGCTAATGGTATCCGTGAGCCTCTGCTGATTTGCTCTAGTTATATAAAATACATACATACAATATTAGTTACATGTACAATGCCATGTGGGAACGAATTGTTATTTCGTGGGAACGAATTAATAAAATAGAATTCTACGTCCACTGGGTTCCGTAAAGTTTACTTCACTTCGTGGCTTTCATAACTCGCGCACTTTCTTTTCATGACACACACATAAGAGTTGTAACTAAATATATCGCAAATGCATGACACAGTTTCCGGTACACAACATTTGTTTTGCAATACACAGTAATGAATCATCGTTACATCTAAATGTCAACGCACGCCGTCTCTTCTGACGATGTTATTGTTCAATTATCAGTATTCAATCGTATCGTGCGTCCCCAAACCACATCGGACCCAGAGTCGTTGGCCACTAACAAATTCGGCCCAGTTCAAATCATGTCAAGCTTGCTTTTCACGCCGCATGTCTGTCTCGCAATAACAGTAAACTGATCCAATTACCACCCGCACCTATTATTGTGAAACGTGATTTAATTTACCCGATTTTCGTATTTATAAGACTGACTATACATTTTCGAGTTTTTGTTTTACATTCACACAGCACATGGGCAATGTTTGGACACGAGGACACAATTCAGTAAGTCACGTTCGTCCATATGTTCCATCGATAATCCACTTGACAAAGTATGAAGGTTACCATCTCATCAATGCGGCCGAACCGTGATATAATTGTGGCATGAAAGTTGTTAATTCGCCGTTACGAACTGTCAAGTTCCATTGACTTGACTGTCACACCGTTTAATTCAGTATGTCCCAGCCACCGAATGGTGAGGGGGGGGGGCATATAGTGCTACCAGGGTCCGTCCGTCCGTCCGTCCGTCCGTCCGTCCGTCCGTCCGGGCACACGTACAGGGTCTTAGGTGGTTAGAGGCGTGGCCTAAGACAAAAGAATACAATAGATTTATTCCGTTGACCACTTAAGCCTATTGTTCCTTAGGTGGTCATTCCTTTGATCTTTTATATAGTAAAAACCACCTAAGGGATGTCACGTAAGGACGTCCGTCCGTCCGTCCGTCCGTCCGTCCCGTCCGTCCGTTCCGTCCGGTCCGTCAGTCCGCGTACCGTACCCGTCCGTCAGTCCGTCCGTCCGTCCGTTCGTCCGTCCGTCCGTCCGTCCGTCCGTCCGGGCACACGTACAGGGTCTTAGGTGGTTAGAGGCGTGGCCTAAGACAAAAGAATCCTTTGATTTATTCCGTTGACCACTTAAGCCTATTGTTCCTTAGGTGGTCATTCCTTTGATCTTTTATATAGTAAAAACCACCTAAGGGATGTCACGTAAGGACGTCCGTCCGTCCCGTCCGTCCGTCAGTCCGTCAGAAATCTGCGTTAAAGTTTTTAAAAATACCATCAAATGCCTCGGCGGGCTCGACATGCGGGCCGCGGCCATCTGGTATTACTTATATTTACATTGCATTTTCTGATAGTTTCAAAAATGTAAATAAGCAAGTATGGCATTAACATTAAGAATAATCGTATTATTTCACGTCAATTTGTCGCAATTCCTGGAACAGCGACGTTGCCGGTCAATAGCGTGCAGTTATTGACAACCTCGTGGAATTCATGGACGGCAAACGAAATTTAACCAATCAACAACGTCGCACGACGTCACGTGGGTCTAATGTACTGTATTGGGATGTAAACGAAATACGTCAAATGGGTGTGTGCATTATGAATTTATAGAAGGTGTAAATATTTAACATTATTTCAGACATTTTGAAATAGAAGTCAGAGGTTGGTGTGTCAAGTATTTTAATCTTGTGTTTATTATATGTTTTAGATGTATATATTTTTCCTGCATATTTATATTCAGTCGCTTATTAAACTAAGACCCTCGTTACGAGGATATACGGGCTCGTACATGTACCCACCAAATTGCCACATATTTTCTAGTCGACACGATTCGTGTACATTTTTGGCCTTCTGATATTTGAGAGCTAAATCCTGTTATATCCCATTAAAAATAAGATTAGTGCTGATCATATTACTTTTGGGGTTGGAGCTAAGTGACTCTGGTGTGGAATGGACCTAGCACCAGGTCGGGTTATTCTAATTTCAGGGCTGAATTTATATTTTTCTGTAAATATTTAGTTCTGATTTTGGAAATTTCCCTGATTATGGACAGGTTAAATACAGGATAGTCCAACCCGTTGGCTCGGCCTTAAATGACCTTAGCTGTTGATAGGCCGTTAAACAGCAATACATCAATCATCTAGTCGACATCTAATGTATATCTGCTTATGTCTTTCTTGATTCAATGTTGGCTGCTGGTTGGGAACATCTGAAGGGTAATTTATCGATGGGGTTCATACTTACTGGAATTATAAGCAAAAAAAAATGCAAATCTTCTTAGGTACAAAGTCACATGGCTCATCTCATAATTGGCTGTGATTGGAGAAATGGGGCTTACGGGTTATGCGACCAGCGTAGATCCAGATCAGCCTGTGCATCCGCACAGTCTGATCAGGATCTGCACTGTTCGCCATTCCATCAATGAAGCACCTGTTATGCGGCTAACAGGCAATGTAGATCATTATCAGGCTGCAGGGGGTAGCTGGTCTCAAATCCAATAAGCCCCATGATTCAGTCGCAGCCACGTATGTGACATGCCATGTGATGTTGTACCTTCGGACCTCTGCATAATTGCGTTAAATACGTTTACAAAATTTACAATATTTTTCATAAATAAAGTAAAAATTTATAGTACATGTACGCTAAAAAATATGTTCAACTTTTGACGACATTTACTGACAATATTGTAAATGTTGTAAACGTATTTAATGAAATTAACACAGATGTCCGAAGGTACAAAATTGCATGGCGTGTCTCGTATATGTCAATACCTTACTCCAGCTATTTTCATATGCAAATGAGGCATGATATTTTTTAATTATTTATACTAATTAAATGCGTCGCCTAAACAAATAATATTTTCGACAGATTATAAAGTATGATCATTGCCAATCAATATGTGGGGTAATGGTGTATAGCGGGCACTCGTAATTCTTAGAACATTTTGTGCCTACTGAGTGAGCATGTACCAATCAATATGCGGGGTAATGGTGTAATTAGAACTGGTGGAATAGTGACACAATTATACACTTATTTAATTCCTTTTAAGAACAGTTTGTGCCAACTGAGTGGGCATGTACCTATACTATTGGATGGATGTAAAATCCGAGTCCATCAGTCTATCAATCAATCAAATATCTAATGATAATCATTACTTATTGCTTATTACTTATAATGAAGCTAGAAATCCTGTATAAACAGGGGCGTCGGAACAGGTCCTGCCGGATCAATAATTTTGACATATTTGGAATTCACATATATAAAAAAGCCGGAATGTAAATATATTTGTTCTGCTATTTTTCTCGTTTCTCATCAGAAATGTATGTTGTTACCACTCTCGGCGAGACGGTTCAACTGAGTGGTAACAACATACACTTTGGGTGGGTAGTGAGGGCACCCACTAGAGTCACTGGACCAATGTTATGATGCTTCCGGCACCCCTGATAAATTGCATATTATTGTTTTGTTGTTTTCAGTTCAGTTATTATATTTACACACGTGTCTACACTTCCTGGTGTATGTGTTACATGGAGGAATTTAAATGAGTGAATATTTAAGATGTTATGTTATTTCTTATGCAAGTTTACTGACTTCGTAAATGCGTCTATGCCAAGTTTCTTACAAAATCAGTGAACATGTTTAATAAATTTCGGATCTTACATGAGTGATGATTTAATATGATATGTATTAAACAAGTTTACTCGTTACATGAGAAGCGTGGCTGTGCCGACTTTCTTATAAAATCAATCAACAGGTTTAATAAATATAGGATCGCGAGTGATTTAACATGATATTTATTATATAAGTTCACATATTTCATAACAAACGAGGCTGTGCCCAGTTTGTCTCATAGTATAACGATGCTGACTTAGTATTGCTGTCATTATGGCCCTAGGTGATACACATCTGGCTGTTTCACTAAACTTCCTATATGGTATTTAGTACTAAACCCATTGACCCGGCCTTAAATGACCTTAGCTGTTGATAGGCCGTTAAACCCCAACAAACAAACAAACATACTAAACTTCCTACGACTAAAATGTTTGTAAGTGCAAATTTAGGATAGTCTGGAAAGTTTAATTAATGGATTTACATTTATTGAGTATTGCAGCCTATGCTCAATAAATGTAAATCCAATAATTGTGTACAAGAAAATCTTGCTTATGCAGCCTATGTTCAATACATGTAGATCCAAGAAATGTTTTCAAGAAAACATTGTTAATGTGAAATTTACAATCATAATTAACTCCCGGCTATTGGACAAGCGAAATCTGGGCGGGCGGCAGCATCCACAATGTTAAGTTTTCGTGTTTTGTCCATATCTCTGTTACTGTACCACATAGAACCAACCATACTTGCACAACTTCATAACCAACGGGTGCCTACCGCATACAACTGTCCAACATGTGACCTTTTTTAACATTGACCTAATTTTCCCACATAATCGACTTAGCCATTTTCAATGTTAAGTTTTCGTGTTTTGTCCTTTTCTCTGTTACTGTAGCATCTAGAACCACCATACCTGCACAACTTAATAATCAACGGGTGCCCACCACATACCACTATCCAACATGTGACCTTTTTTCTACCTTGACCTATTTTTTCCGCGTAATTGACGTAGCCATTTTCAATGTTAAATAGACAACACTCATCAGACAGCACATATGTTCACTCGTATCTTGAACAAATACATGTATGCCCGCCTCATACACTGGCTTCTTTTGCCATCTTAGGCCACTGACAGTTGTCACTTTCAATTGTGGTTATAATAACATTAATAGCCAATTATGTTATCCAATTGTCTATGCCTTGAATATCACTATGCCTTGAAGAAAACCGGGCCTTCGTGGCTTTGCCTTGTCTATTTTTATTTGATGAAATAAAATATGTTCTAACCAAAATATATGGCTGTGATAATGTAAATAAATACAGCATAATAATTCTGCAAAATTGTATTCACAAAATAGTCGCTAGTTTTGTGAAATAATGCTTTTCGGTATAAATAAATAATTTCTCCCTTCAAGTATACTAGATAAGAAATCGGCTACAAGTGAGATATGGAATTTTACACCATTAACCCAGCCTAAAATGAACATAGCTGTTGAAAGGCTGTTTAACCCATTACAGATGGGATACACTTTTAGTAGTATGAACCTTTTGAGAGAAAAATATCCCCATTTTCTTTATATTCTTTTGAAAGTATATGTTGTTACCACACATTTGAACCGTCTCAAGACGGTTCAAATGAGTGGTAACAACATATACCTTTATCGATGAATGAACGAAATAATGAGATTTTGTCTACAAAAATTATCGTATCCTCAGACTGAAATGGGTTAAACACCGTTAAATAAAATATCAGGGTAGATGCTGTTCGCCATTACATTAGTCGCTGTGTGCCCATGAAATGATAATGATTAGTGTTTTTGAATTGGACAAGAAGAAATGTAATTATAATCGGAAGATTGAATTTCATTGATTCTTGATTAATATTGATCATGAACTATTACTTGAATATGCAGTTGACATAGTAAAGTGTAATATTACAATGTTCGCTATGGGTTGTCCGAACACACGCTCATCTGGTTATACCCCTTAAATGAGTAATATGATTATTCATAATCCTATTACTTTTAGGGGCCAAGTGACTTTGGTGATTTCTTTGATGTTGATACGCCGTTAAACACCATTAAACACCATTAAATCAAATCGCTTACATTTCATTGGTTGAACAATGTCACATGACGGTTTAATGACGCAACGTAAACAAATCCATGTTCTTTTCCACGAAAAGTATGATATGTTTGCCCATCCTCTAACATAATACTTGATCAAGAGTAAACCACATAGCAAACCTATTACCGGATGAAGCATTTGAATAATACATCAGCAGTGTGCCGATTGCCTGTATTTAAGTGGAATAAACGATTTGTAAACGGGCCGGAGTGGCTTGCGAACAGCGGAGGGAAACGACGTAAACCAATTGTTAACGTAAAACGCGTAGTACCAACATGGGACTACAATGGACACAACAGACATTTCACCACAATAGGTGAGTATCAAAGTAGATCGACGTCCATTACGAAACGGTTCAGAGACATTGATAGAAGATTTGCAGACGAGTAAGGTATATGTCCGATGAGTTCCCAGTTACTGACTGATACAGAAATAGAATGATGAAAGTAGCCTAAACATTGCTCAACATCGACCACCACAACTTCCACGTTCACGTTGCGCCGACATGCATGAGACGCATTTTTTCAATACGTCAGTGTAAGATAACTACTTGCGTATGGTTCATGAAATTTATAACCAACATTGAATAGCGTTTACCTTTCAGAATGATGTAATTATAATTGTTGTATCTCACACAATGATCAATGTTAGGTCCCTCAATCAGTGGTAACACACATGAGTGGTTGCTGATACAACCCGTGTAGTGTATGTACATGGCGGATAGATAGGCCCCTTGAATCACGGGTAACACAAATGGATGGTTGCCAATACACCCCGGGTATTGTATGGACGTGTCGGAGAGATAGGCCCCTTGTACCACGTGCAACACACATGCGTGGTTGTTGATACACAACATCAACCACGCATATGTGTGGCATATGTGTTACCCGTGGTTCGAGGGGCCTATCTCTCCGCCATGCATGCGTGGTTGCTGATACCCCGTGTATTGTATATACGTGGCAGACAGATAGGCCCCTCAAATCACAGGTAACACACATGAGTGGTCGCCAATACACCCCGTGTATTGTATATACGTGGCAGACATATAGGCCCCTCGATTCACGGGTAACACACATGCGTGTCTGGCGATACATCTCGCGTATTGTATGTACGTGGCTGAGAGATAGACCCCTCGAATCACGGGTAACACACATTAGTGGTCGCCGATACACCCCGTGTATTGTATGTACGTGGCGGATAGGTCTCTCGTATCACGGGTAACACACATATATGGTTGCTGTTATACCCCGTGTATCTGATAAATATAGCTAAGTATCTCCTCTTACAGGCTTATACTCTCATTAGATATATATGGAACAGAAATAATATAACGTAATATTTACCATGTTTACACTGACCATACATTCATAATGGAAACGCCCATTCAACGTATTGCGTTTACATCCCAGTAAATTAAGTTCGTCCTACGTGACATCGCGCGATGTTGTTGATTGGGTAAAGTTTGTTTGACGTCATTAATCTACACGACGCTATTAATAACGGCACGTTCTTGACCGGCAACGTCAGAACATGCAATGTAAATACAATGGCATCGTTAGCACTAAGATAATCGCCTCGCCAGCAACCTTGTTAAGAAATCAATTGCTCGTTATAGAATAAACGAAAAAGCGTTAACGCATTCACCTTACAAGGCGAACATAAATCCTTCGTGACATTGACATTAGGCGGTCGGATGTGGGTCGTGTGCAGAACAGAGCGCTCTCCCTGGTCACACATCGTGGCCAACTATTATAAAATCGGTGAAGCGGTTCATATGCTATCGAATAAACAAATTAAACGTTAACGCATTTGCCTGGCAAACAATGTGAACATAACGTCCTCGATGACCTTCACCTTAGAAACTCGGACGTGGGTCGTATGCAAAACACATGGACTAACTGTATATCCCATATTGCCTATCGGTGATGGTATAATACGTAATAAAGGCACAGGCTATTGCTTCGGACTCCACGTACTTTAACCAGGCCAAATGTTTGTAATACTATGACAAACGCAACAGCCCATTACTTAATACACAGTTATACATTACCACGTCACACATACACGTGAACATAACGAAGTGCACGTATGTAAAGTTGTTATTGTAAAGAAAGAAGTACAGTGCAGTTGTCCTAATTTATATACTGCATAAGACCAGGAAGAGTAGTGTTATATATATCATGTATATAGCGCGATTAAACTACTAGGTTTAGTATTGGCGGTATATAGCGAGGTAGATGGACTTGATCTGAACGTTGTTTATATATCGACATAGATCAACTGGATTTGAAATGTGGTTAAACATGAGGATAATGACCATTGGAATTATTGGACGTTGATCGCGGCTGCAATTTCTACAAATGTGAACATTTTTACATTTTCATAATACCCTAACCCGACATTTATGTCACTCAATAACGCAAGGAGACTTGAGTTACAGACAGAAATGTCGGGTTAATAATACCCGTGACCCTTCCTTTGAGCTTAGTATCAGCAGCAACAAACTGTGCATATTATATTATCAGCTCATGCGATTGTCTCTGATATTTCACGGTTTTCAACTAGAGTTTTAACATTGCCATTGTTGCGCCAGTATAACAAATCAAGGTCCAAACATGAACAAGCCGGAATTTGTTGAATACTAACACAAGGCGATCACAGAGGCGTATCTCACCCATTACCAACATGACAAATGGGTCTAGATAACTCGAATGACCCTGGCTGGTTAGCTATCAATGTGAGGAAGCTACTAATACACTTTATTTAACAGTCAAATAACGTATCAGGAGATAAAGGAAATTTAGACGTACGTCCAAGTGTTGATGGCCGTGACCTATATTACAAAGAAAGTCAATGTCACATGAATGACCCCATATTGGTTAACATCTATATAAGCAAACTACTGATGATGCTTGGCGAAGATCCAACTAACATATGAGGATTATGCACTATTTGGACGTACATGCAAAGTTTTGACAAAATTACCGACATGTGTATTGTAAGAAAAGTAAGGTATCAATGTAATGAAGCTACTGATGAAGTTTGGCGACCATCAAAATAACGTAGGAGGAGATATGCGAAATTTGGACGTACGTCCACAATTTGATGAACATGGTGTATCTTTCTAAATAGTAAGTCAATGTCACTTGAATGACCCAGGGTAGGTATCAATGTTAGGAAGTTGGCTGAAACCCGGCTAACGCATACTTAGCAAGATATATATGAATTGTGAACGTACGTGATCTATATTTCGAATGCCCCAGTGTGGTTATGTATTAATGTAATGAATCTATCATGAAGTTTGATGAACACTCGACTAACATGTCAGAAGATACACGGAATTTGGACGTACATCCCAGTTTAGACGGATATGACCGATATATCGAGAAAAACAGGTCGAGGTTAGTTATCAATGCAACTGATGACGTTTGACGAATTATTGACACAAATAGTAAGGTCACCAAGGAGAACGTCTATGTCACCCGAATAACACTGCGGATCGCTATCAATGTGAGGAAGCTATTAATGACATTTGTATTCAGATATGTTTTTTATGGACGTACGTCGACATTTGCGTCATCAATTGTTGACGACGCTGACGACGCAGGAATTGTAACCGCTATGTCTCGCATGTTAAACACACACCAACTTTATCGCACCAGGACATTTATCCACATGTGTTTGCTATCGATTGACATACCATATCAGTATTCTGACACATTTCCTAAATTCCACGACTGATTTACGTTTTATTTGGGTTATTGTCAATTCAATATGTTTCAGTTTGCTCAAAACAGTACTTAACTGGTACATTTGCGATTTTGACTATTTAGAAAACTAGTGTTTATCCATACAAGTGGGTGTAGCTTCCATAACAGAATACAAACTGCGACAGACCCTATTATTTATAAAAGTGGCCCGTCACGTTTTGATCAACCGTCATTCAATTAACTCCGGCATTCTATTTGTTTGGATCATGATATTTATGTTTATAGAAATGGAAATTTGACTGTTGTGATCGTATGTTATCCACCCGACTTTAAATGAACTTTAAACCCTGTCATATCTGAAGAGAGCAGATCGACTGGACTTGTGTCATATGTGGAGGCCTGTATGAATCAACTAGACATGCACGTTACACGCCTGGTTGTTGTTCTGGTGAGTGAATATTTTACTTTGTTAATATACGACGCTGGGTCAATAAGTAGTGTCACTCGACACTTACTTTTCTAAAAAAAACAATGTAATGCTTTAGTTTCCTCCAGTTATAGAGATTGCAAAACATATGTATAAGTGAGGGGCATATAGTGTCCCATCCGTCCGTACCGAAACCTTAACGCTCGGGTAAATGTGTTGATATTTCACAGACGCATAGCTTTAATGGTCCTCTACAAATCTGTGACAATGCCACGATAGACCCGCCCCCGCTAAGCCCAGTGTCAAGATCACATACTTGGTGCGTTCGAAAACTTAACGCTCGGTTAAATGTCTTATAATTTCTGTTTCCACACTCACCTGCTTGATATTTCACACACGCATTGCTCTGATGTTCCTCTACCGCTATGTCAGAAATTCACAATCGCACCCCTGGGTCAAGGTCACATACTTGTTGCGTTCGAAACCTTAACTCCGGGGTAAATGTCTTATAATTTATGTTTTCTTGCACGGATCTGCTTGTCATTTGATTTTTCACACCACACGCATTGCTCTAATGTTCCTCCAGCGCCCTATCAAAAATCCACGATCGTCCTGCCACCGCTAAGCAAAGGTCACATACTTGGTTCGCTGCAAACTTGGGTAAGTGTCTTATAATGTCTGTTTCCCTGCATGGGTCTGCTTGATATTTCACACACCCATTGCATTGATGGTCTGCTGCTTTCATGCTGTGACAAATCCAGGCTTCTCTGGCCCTCTGTGTTTTCAAATGTGCCTCATTTTCTTTGGCTGCCAGCGGGGGGCATTCGTTAATTTTGTGCGGTATACTATCAAAGCCTGTACACCTTCGACCCTATATATACGTTATTTTTCGTAACCGTGTTGATTATATTTGGTAATCTCGTTCAATGTTATAATATCTATTTAATTACCAAATTATATTACCCCCAAAATTTAGCACACACTTCATACATAGCATATGTCTTTTCACATAATATGCATGGTTTCAAATAACTGTTGTTTATCCTAAATGTATGTATTGCCCAATATATTGTATTTTGTCCCGCTCGCTTGCGGGCAGCGTGATATAGTCGGCCCATAGACGTACTTACGTGCCTAAGTAGAGTAGGTGTACAGAAGTAATTTCCCACCAATTAAAATCCCATAGACTTACATGTGTGCATAGCTGTGCTTGTTAGCATGTTACTTCAAATATTCATTAAACATTTTAATGAAATAAAATGCACAGAGTAACCAATAGGTTTGCGCAGAACATAATTCATATGTGTATTCAACATTCAAAGTGGTTTACAAAATGCATGCAGTTAAACATATGGGATTGGTATGCCCCCATCACCGAATCGTGAGGAGGCATATATTGTTGCCGACGTTCGTACGTCCCGTACGTCCGTCCGTCCCGTTCATCCGTTCAGAAACCTTAACGCTCGGGTAAATGTCTTCTAATTTGCTTCCTTGCACGGATCTGCTTGATATTTCACACCCGCATTGCTATAATGGTCCTCTACAGCCCTGCGACAAATCCACGATCGTCTCGCCCCTGATAAGCACAGTGTCAAGTAAATGTCTTATAATTTATGTTTCCTTGCACGGATATTTACCAATAATCTGGTATGTTCTGTCAATGACGGCGAAACTATTCATAGTCAATCTAGAAAATTATTGTATGTGTATGACAGTTTTATACTGACATGCGTATGCCGGGCATATATAGTAGTATATAAGAGTCAAAATGATACATGTTCCTACGGACGGTCCCCCGCTACGCGCGGTGCCTTCCTACGGAACTTGTATCATTGTTGACTCTCATATACTACTCGGATTTTCCCCCACTGTTCGGCGGGTATGTATGAGAAGAATGGAAAAATATTTTTCAGCAACCACGAGACCATATATTTATGGCATGAGAAGATATGCCCTATTAGAGATAAGAAATCCATTGATTATACTCAGTATATATACGGAGACAATGGTTCTAGTTAATTGTGCGTGGTTGAAGACAGGTAGTCACAAGATATGTTTTCGTACCGGTATTTACGAGTATTGCAAGCATCCCCGGGCATGGATGCGAAGAGGTTCCGTTTCGCCTCGCCCATGTCGGCATTGCGGGGTAGGGACCAGATCCGAGTCACTGCTATGTCCACCATGCGGTGGCACTCAGGCTACGCATCGACTGGTTAGCAAGGAATTACGTGCTCGCAAGTATTATCGTTTAGTAATAATTGAAATCGGAAAGTCAGTTAGAAAGATAGAATCGATCTGATGCATAGTTTTTTGATAAGTCACGGTGGCGTAACGAGGCCCGAACATGTTTTTATGTTCCGTATGGAGGGGCCGTCGGAACAGCTGGACTGTATGGTGGAGGAATCTCCTGCTGCCTCAAACACGCGAATAAGCATATCACATCTCGAGACGGGCGAGGAGATTTTTTCTCTCGTCGGCCCTCCCCTCCATGACGAGTTTTTTTTACATCTTCGTCCGCGATAATTTGTGGTCGGGCCTTGGATCGGATCGTGCCCTTTAACTCCTGGTACCTGGCCATCTCTTCGACGATCAGTTTGAACTCGCTATCTGATATATCGTTGTCGGCTGTCGCTTTCGATACGATAACGTCGATACTGTTTTTCTTAGACCTCGCGAGAACCGCTATTCGATCGTGCTTCCGACTCTTGGCCTCTAGTTTTCGACCCACGAGTCTGACCGTCATACAAAGCAGTCCCGCCCCTGCCGCTGTCGCACTCAAGGCCACCGCGACCGGAGCGGCGACGATTGTTGACAATAAAGACACACTCCCCACCCCGCTTACAACGGTAGCTGAGGCTAACGCGGTGCTCACCCTCTCTACTATATTGACTGACCGCCTATATTTCTTCGCATAACCCGTCCGTGTCTCTCCCTCGTGCTGTAGAATCTGTTGTAACTCGACCATCCTGGTTATCCTAAAGGATGCCGGGTCGACCGTCCCCGAAGGTAAGTGTGGATATAGTTTCTCGTCATTCATCATAAATCAAGTTCTATTAACAGTGTCACTACAGTAGCTGAACTAGATTTGTCATCAACTTTTGTTACAAAGTTAATAACACTACCGGCTGAAACGTTAATTGCAGTGTTATCATCGAATATCGTAAATCCTGACCTCTGCCCCGCGTGCTTGGTAATGCCAGACTTCTGCTCTACCCCGTTCAGGACGAGATTCACTCGGATTTCGGCAGCAGCGTGTCCCCTAAAGTTGACCGAGCAGACCGCCATTCGTAGAATTGTCCCGGACGCTGCCATGGTGTATCCCCCATATCTGTTGCTCGCGTTGGCACCGAATGAATATTCGTAGCCCCCCTCGTTCAGTGAACCCCGCTCCTCGGCACAAACTGTTATGATGGGTTTTGGAGCTTGCAATCGCTGAACGTGCGCAATCGCCGTAGCCGCCTCTGTGCGGGCCTGCGCTATCCTTCCCTCCAGTCTTCTCATTGTGGCTTCATCATATGCTGCGCCCGCGACGGGAACGTCCTGTTCTGCGCTGGAACTACCTGGACCGTATATGCTCATGATTAATATGTAAATATATTATGTTTAATCGGTTATTTCGAGAACTACCGAAATCGGGTAATAGTTCTTCAACTCTCGCGCTTTATCATCTAGAATAGAAATCTTCAACTCGTGTATGTGTCTCGATTCCAAAACTTTCATCTCGGGGGTTGGGAAGTCTAAGGTCAGGGTCTCACCATATAAACAGTCGCTGGCGTGCACAGTTTTTAGTGATGTGCTGGGAGCTCCGTCTAACGTGTTTTACGATGTGTTCAATTGATCCAGATGCACCCTGAGAGTTTTCGTGAAGGCAAAGTTTGCTGGGATGTCACCGACGTGCTCGCCCGGGTTAAACCATCCCTTATTATCAGAAGGGTATGTTGTTGTAAATCAGAGCTGTAAGGCCAACGTCGGGGAGGTCCTTACCCGGTAGGCGCGCTCGACGGTCAAGGTCGCGAGTCCGGTGGCTTTCGAGATTGCGAGGCTGGCTCTACAAGCAAGCTCCGACACGACAAAAGCTTGGATCTCTCTGAAACTCCAAAGACCTGGTGGTATTTTGACACCTACCGGTGGTCCGTTCTTCATGTAGCCGAACCCTTCGTACTCCTTAACATTTTGCCATCCGACCGTGAAGGTGATTTATCTGAGGCCTACCCGGCGTTTTCCGCAGCAGTTGTCGATTGACTTCTGAAGTTCGCAAGCTTCCTTTTGAACATTAGTGATAGTAGCAAACGTAATAATATCTTTCAATGGATACCAAAGCATTTAGCTTTAATTCAAATACAAACTATAAAGTTGGTGGTGTATACACTCAAAAGAACACCATTGGTGGGCTTGTGCACCCCCAAATAAGAGTCAGTTTGGGCTTGTGTTTCGACACCAATTTCCCTAACATGTTTGAAAAGTACAGACTTCCTAAAACCATTACACAGGATGTCACAACAAACTGGAACAACAACCATATGCAGTTCTGGCAGAACCAACTAAATTTTGCCGTGTGGTGTGCCACAACCGGGTGTGGCGTCTCTTTCAGAGACCACATACAAGCCAGTAACAGCATGCTGAGCAGTAGCTTCTACAACTTTCATGTGTATTATACTATTAGGAGGATTATCAAATAACTAGGTATTCCACTACCTCATGACGATGGCTGGAACCCCATTTCCAACACATACGACCGTAGGGCGTTCGAAAGACTGTGTAACGAATTTAACGTTTCCAAAGATTCGGATTGGAGACAAAAATTATACCCGAACAGCAACAGCCTGGGCACCGTTCATCGTAGGGGTTTAGAGCACGGGACATACCATGCCAGAACGAAACCTGCTTTTACAGGGTTGGCGGTCGGGGGTTATACTCCGAGTTACCCAACACCACCACCATTCAGAAACACGTTAAATTGGACGGACAACAATTTTAATACCTCCAACATGACATTCGGGGCTGATGTGGCTAGAGGGCACACGTGTGATTCCAAATACTGTACATGGTTATCACCATCAAGGGCTCACGTACAATATATTTTACAAGACAGAAACGTGCAGAAGGGTATAGAAGCCTTTATATTGGACGACGGTCTAGGGTTTACGCAGGCCGGTGTTACCCGCCTCAACGACTCCATTCGCACATACGTCTGGGCCATCCTCGGCGCACAGGGGCAAACGTGCAGTTCTATAATAGGAGAAGGGACGGCGTTTGACGCGCAAAAACAGTTCTTGGTAAATGTCGAGGACGCAATAAACAAACCGGTGGACCTGGAGAAGGCGATTCAGAATTATCAAGACGTTTTGCAGAATGCCAGCACCCCAGTAGACTATGTATTAACTTGTCTTTATATGGCGCTGAGCAATATGATACTACGAGACGACCCGGTTGACGGTTACAATAATCAGATCGCAATCGCCACCGTCAATCAAAAAATCGGCCACAACGGGAACGTGAACGCGGATATCATCTCCAACCCCGTTGGGAGCACCACCAACAGTGGAAGTGGAACCGATTTCATAAAACCCCCAATTCACGAATTGGATGCACCTTCGTTGAACACAGTACCCCCAACCCAATCATCAACAATGTTGAAATTGGATGCACCATCAAGTTCCACCAATCGCGATTGGATTGGAACAGGAGCGGGAACCCACGAGGATGAAAGATTAGGGCTCGTCGTCGCCCTCGTGGCGATCGGACTACTCACGCTTTGGTTTTAAGAACTCTCGGGCGGAGAATAGTAGGAGACCGGCGATCGCAACGATTAAAGCCGAAGTGTTTTTGGCAAGAAGATAGCAAGAAGGAGACGAGAACCCCGATCAACCTAGGCAGCGCGGCAGCCGCCTTTCCGGCTAATTTAGCCAGGAGACTGGCGAGGGCTTTTAGATGCTTTTTTTTTGATACCGCTCGGTAGATTCTCTATCGCCACGGGCTTCCTCCAGTTTCCTTTCTTCTAGCGTGATATGTTTATCCAGCTCCGTGAGTTTGGCGAGGTTATGGACCAGATCGCCCCGGATCGTTTGCATAGCCTTATCGAGTCCCCGGAGTTCGCGAAGAGGTAACGGGGGTCATTCATCATGCTGTCTAACTCGCTGAACGTGGTCTCCATCGTGCGAATAGCGTCGGTGGCTACACGAGGGATCTCGGTGAGCTCGACCGTTTCTATCGCGGCGGCCGTCTTCGCCATCGTTTCGTCGGTAGACTGTAGGGTCTCTACAGCGCGGGCGGGCATAATTGTTTTACCCCTCATCCAATCCGTGAATCCTAGTTTGCTCCTTATGATTTGGCCACCGCCCCTGTTTCCAGCAATGGAGCTCAGCGATAGGGGTTTTCCGGTCTTCATGTTGACGATCGGGAAAATTTGATGCTTTTAGTCGCAACCTACAGCGCAGATCCAATTCGAACTTGATGTAGTAGTCGTTTACAGCTCCCTCGAGTAGTTCCCGACGTTGACTAGTGGTGCTGGTAGCGCCACCTGTTTCCTCGCCGGCTGGCGTCTCTATGAAGGGTGTTTCGTCATCGTCGGCGCTCTTATAATCATCGATGTCATCATCATCATTTCGGGCATGGTCTCAGTCGCGGCCGAATTCGTCCATGCCAATATCGTAACCAGCCATCTTTAACGATGTATTAAACAAAAAACCATACGGGTTTAATAGAGTTTCAATAATGTCTTCGAGTCAATACGGCCGCAAACTGAATCCATACCGCAGACTGCGGGAGCCCCTCGGGGCCAAAGGCGTGAGACAGAGCGTCGTTATTACGAACAACCCATCGACGATCGATCAGAACCAGCAGCTCTTGGTCCGTTTTCCCAACCTCGGAGATAGCGACGTCATTATGCCGGGGACTGTTCGCCTCGCTTTCACTATTTCGCTGACGTCGACGGACGCGAACCGAACCGTCGTTCAGAACCTGGATCGCGCAATCGTCAGGAAGACCATGATAAAGATTTCTGGTAATGATGTGATGTCGATCGATGACAGCGACGTCTACCATTGCTACCAGGACCTGTGGAAGACGGCGCAAGAGTGCGAAAATGCGGTATGTCAAGGTATTGACACCATTCGAAATAAGAACGTAACCAGACTTAGAATCGGGGCTGGTGACAAGACAGATAACGTCGCGAGCGACAACGCTGTCGCGGCCGCTTACGGTAACCGCTTCTACATCCCGCTCGACTTCGAGTTGCTGGAGAGCCACATGCCATATTATCAGAGCGCTTTGGCGGACCGCCTCGAATACGAACTAACGTTCAACGACTACGGCCGAGTTATCATAGATCCGACATAACATCGACGTATACGATCGACAATGTGTCGCTGGAGTACGACATGGTCACGATGCCCGAACTCGCGCGATTGATCAGATCCCAGTACGCCGGGCGCGTTGCCATACTTTACGACCGAGTTCTTCGCCACCGCAAGATGACGAAAGACAAAAGCGACACGTTGTGGAATATTAATGTCAACGTACCCGCCCGCTCGATGAAAGGTATACTGATGCTGTTCGAGGAGGGTCGGTTCGCGATCGGGGCTAGAAGAACCGACAAATTCTATAACCCCAAAATCACGAAGGTAGAGGTGACGATCGAGGGAGTCCCCAATCAACTCTACAGCGCGGGCCTTCGCGCGCACCAGCAGTGGGACGAAGTCAGAAAGCAGCTTGCTGCCGGCTCTAAGCGCTCCCCGGAGGTTGCCGTGGTTGCCAAAGACCTGCAGCTCTCGGACATCTCCCTCGCGGAGTTCCTGACTACCAAGTACTCGTTATGGCTAGACATGCGAGCCAGCGACAACGACCAAATGCACGGTAGCGGACGTCAAGTTGAGAACGCTAGCGAGGGTGTGACGATCCAGATAACCAAAGAGGCGGATGGAGCTGGCACATTGAACGTGTACTTATATATAATAACAGACTATCAACTCAACATCGAAAATGGCCGATACGTCTCAGCACTCTACTGATTTAATTAATTTTAAGAAAATTAGCAATCAATACCAATTCACAATTGGAGATGCCCACTCTGACATAATATGTGGGCAGACAGGATGTGGAAAAACGGTTTTTATCCTTGACTTGCTCGAGGGCTCCTATCGCGATGCCTTTCGACACATTGTGATCCTGTGTCCCACTGTGCGGCACAACGAGACTTATCAGCGGCGCCCGTGGATATTGGCCGACCCTGAGGTATACGTGGTTGACCCCGGCGACAGGCTTCACGATTGGCTGCGTGGTTTATACCAAAGAGTCCAGGGTGAGCGCACCCTATACGTGATTGACGATTGCTCGGCCAAGGCGGCGATGACCAAAAATAAGGACATTCTCTCCGAGCTCGCATTTTCTGGCCGCCATGCGGGGCAAAGCGTATGGATCTGCACTCAAAAGTACAACGCCGTCCTCAAGGATCTGCGTGAGCAAACGAAATGGGTCGCCCTCTTTCACTGCAAGGATCGAGACTCATTCGACGAATGTCTACGAGAGAACGACGTTATTCCAACGCGCGAGGAGCGACTGGAGGTTCGACAGATGCTTTCGGAAACTAAGCACGCCAAGCTTTTATTAAAGACTGATCAACCAACTGCTTACGAAGTAATAAGCAATTGTTCAGCATTAACAAAGGCTGAGTAGTTGCTGAACAATGCTTAACAATGCTGAACAATGCTTAACAATGGTCAACAATGCTGAGCAATTGCTGAACAATGCTTAACAATGCTGAGCAATTGCTTAACAATGCTTAACAATGCTAAGCAATTGCTTATCAATGCTGAGCAATTGCTTAACAATGCTGAACAAATGCTGAACAATGGTTAACAATTGCTGAACAATGTGGGAATCAATTTGTTGCTCCTCTACGAGCTTTATTGCGAACATAATGGTGATCATAAGTATCGGATGGTGCGCTTGTCAATATGTTAAAGTTATGAGACTTGTAAGAATAGCACTGCTTGCGATAAACACAATGAACTGCGACGAACTTCTCGATCAGCTAATGGAAGAAACAGTCGCTCCGATTGCCGACACGACTGAAACTGTAGGAACACCTGTCAACACGATTGCCGACACGGCTGCCGATACGGTCCCGAAAGAAAATGAAAACGCGGCGCGACGCGAGCGGCTAGCTGCGCTGGATGCTGGGGGGCAATCAGAGCATTATCTCGGTAGGCGTCTCTCAGTTTGTCAGGTGGATAAGATGTCAGATGCGGAGCTCGATAAAATGTATGCGCGATACGAATCTAGGTTAGGTGCGGAGATGACGAAAACTCTCGGATCGGCGGTTATTCATCTGTACGCTACCGCCGTTAGTACACTTCTCCCTATACCAAACACCGCGGGGTTGATTCGCGATCTAGAGACTGATCCATTTGTAGGACACACTCTTAGAACAGCCTGCTGCTCAATTTATCACAAGTTTGGAATTTACTTAGCTCCGCTGACAACCGCGTTGACCACGGGTAAACACTGTCAATTTGGACATATATGCCCACGAACTATAAGCTCAGAAAATGATGATGACACAAGACTCACCCGTGAGATTGACGGAGCCACAATCCCCGACTGCAGCACTTCCAACGGCGTTAGGGGAACAAGCTCCGCATGAACACGCTCCACAGAACAAGTACGACACAAAAACCCAAAAAGACAGGCAGCTGATCGGGTAGCGGCTGCCACCCGAAAAGCTAAACAAGATGAAATACTCGCCGAGCTTCG
Source organism: Conchocele bisecta (assembly GCA_029237695.1). Classification (NCBI taxonomy): domain Eukaryota; kingdom Metazoa; phylum Mollusca; class Bivalvia; order Lucinida; family Thyasiridae; genus Conchocele; species Conchocele bisecta. The sequence goes on from CM055275.1 coordinate 75,762,390, forward strand.
AGAGGCCAAACGGTCGTTATTTGTTCCTGCTGTTGAAACAGCAAATCGCCCGGTGGTTCCACATCAGAAGGCAGCTGTTTCTCCCCCAACATGCTCCAGGTTGGAAGAGCAATCCCCGATTGGTGTAGCTCCTACCCCCAATCCAGATTGGAAAATCATCCCGTGGGTTGTTGGTGGTGGTCTTGCAGTTGTGGGCACCGTGTGTGTGTGGAAATATATTTCGAGACAACCCCCGACACTGTTGGAGGCGGTTCCGGCGAAAGTTACGAAACCGATTGCGCCCCATTTAAACGTTAATCGCGATCCCTTTTATATGCAATAATGGCTGAAAACGAGGGTAAACTGTTAGTGAATGAGTTTTATCACGCCGTGGTGATAACGGGTCTCAGTATCGGGTATGTTCGACTAGGAAAGATGTTCTTCGGAGGGTCCACTCCCAAATTGGACATGACTGTGAAAGACGTAGTAAACGTGACCTTTAATGTAGCAGCCGCAATTGGGACCCGAGATTATCTAGTTAAAGCTGGAATTCTACCCGCTAATATATGGAATTGAAATGGCTACGCTCGCAGTAATAGTAGGTGGTGCGGTGGTGAACGCATTGGCTTTCAGCGGTAACAACTTTTTATTATCGAAACTGAAAAGCTCGGACGCGGATGAGGAGCGCAAGCGTCACGATTTAGCTATAGAACAACTCAATAGCGCAAAGGAAGCATGGTCGGAAAAACGAGTCAGTCGTCTGGACTGGCTCAACGAAGATCTTCGACGCGAGAATCACGCCATGCAAACTTTCCGGAACGTTGACGAAGCCATGCGCGAATACGCGCGGGTATATCCGCATAAAATTCTCGCACCGCTGGATCACGAGCCCCAACTTTCAGATTTCTATGTACCGTCAGAGGCCCAAAAAGACCACGAGATCGCGTTCATCGTCGTGGGAATGGGTGTGGTGGGTCTCGTCAGCTACTTTATTGCAAAAACAATAAGCAATTGAACTTTTTTAATATATATATAGAACGATGTTAGTTGACGAGCTTTATTACGCTTTGATCGATGTAGGCTACACGGCCATCAAACACCGTTTAGCTGGTGCAAAGGGTCTGATCAGTCTGGCCCAAGACTCTCTAGAGACGTGGCGCGAGGACGAACACTCGGCCACCCTTTTCGCAAAACGGATGTTAGATTCCTCCGATTTCCTTGAAAACTTAACCGGCAGCTGCAACCCCAATTGCGATTGGACTTCCAACAAAGGTGTATTATTAACGACGCAGTTACCGGACGATCTGGCGAGAGCATGTTGGAGACTGTTCGACCTATCAGAATACCTCGCATACGATGGACACGCGCAAGCTTGATAGCAAACTATCGACTCGCCTAGCGCGCAAGCTAGCGAACACGTACTACAGCCCCCGCGGCTACGAGAAGGGACTCGCGGCCATCAAGAATCTCGCGGTGGCGACCAAGATTTCCGAAAATGCAGCCAAGGAATGGCTCAAGAAGCAGGCCATCTGGCAGATCTATTTGCCCGCGCCTCACAATTGTCCGCGCCCGAAATTCTACGTGCCGGTGCCGAACGAAGTCCATCAAACGGATCTCCTGTTTCTCCCTCACTATCGCGTTTGTCGCAAGACGTACAAGTACGCACTGACAATCGTTGACGTAGCGAGTCGCTATAAGGGGGCTGAGCCGCTGGCTGCGAAAGAGTCTAAGGAGGTGGCCGAGGCTCTTTCCCCAATATATAAAAGGAGTCCTCTCAAATGGCCGAATCTTCTCCAGGTCGATCCCGGCCGCGAGTTCATGCGCGCGGTCTCTCAGCTGTTGGCTAAGCACGACGTTTCTATCAGACGCGGCCGCGTCAACATCCACTGGGACCAGGGGATCGTGGAGCGGTTCAATCGAACCCTGGCTGAGAGGCTGTTCGGACACCAATATGCCAAAGAACTTGTAGACCTTCATTCGCGATCGACCGAATGGGTGACCAGACTGCCCGCAGTGGTCTCCGCACTGAACGGAGAGGTGACCAGATTGATCGGCAAGAGGCCCGTAGATGCCATCAAGTCTAAAATGGTGATGAGCAAGCCCTCCGCCGTCTCGCGCGGGCGACCCGTTGGTTTAGAGGAGCAACGACTTCCATCTGATGTTGGCGTCCGGTACCTCTATCAACCGGGAGAGCTCGAGGGTGGACACCGCCGCGCGACTGATCCAGTGTGGTCTCTCAATGTATATCATCTAGATCGATATATTACCAAACCCGATGAGCCCGTGCTCTACTATTTGGTTGATTGTCCAGCGCGCGGTTTTGTTCGCGAAGAACTTCTCTCGGTACCTTCTGACACCCAGCTACCCCCGGATCGTCAGAGTCTTTAGTATTCTCCCCTTTTTACAGAGTCCTTTTTTTATCTATCCTATAGGCTCGGTGTGTACCCCGTCTTCCAACACTCTCCTCTTGTCGTAGTACGCCGCCAACCCCAACTTCTCCTGCTTGTACGTCTTCATCACCCCGTTAACCATTCGGAATCCCCTGTTCTCCGCCATATCCCTACCCCATTCGAGAGCACTATTGTACCTTCCCCAAGTCAGATCGTTAGATCTCTTCGACATCCCCTTGGCCGAGTGCTTAGCTTTTCCGTCACCGCTCACGTAGTAACACTTGCTACACAGAGCGATGGCTCTATCTCCCTCGAATTCCAGCTTGATCAGTCCCGGAGTTCTGTTGCTCCATTTATCCCACGCCAACCACTCGGCCTTCTCCTTATTGAACTTTCTCTTCATCTTCTTTCTCACCACCTTCGCCAGCGTCTTCTCCGACAGCGCGAAGTACATGCTGTCAGTGTCCATCTGTATCAGTTCGAAATCTCCGCGATCCACGTACTTGTCCAAGAAGTCGGTCGTAGTAGAACTCGAGCATCCGGAGCTTGGCCAACTGGTAGACCGCTATGCCACACTGAAACGGTCTGTTGATCACCACTCGAGTCTTCCTGCTCGATATCTCGTAAGCCTCCCCAATCTCCTCCAGGTCTTCGAACCACGCCGACCTCAGTGCCCGGTCAACAGTCTTCTCATCCTTCGTATATGTGGTGTTCATGTGTCTCTCTTGAGCCTCTATCAGCTTGCCACAACACGCGTTGCCAACCAGTTTGAATATCTCCGCCAACACCGCCTTGCTCTTGTCGACGTCCCCCGTCCGTCTGGCGGCAGTGACCTCTTCCACGAACCATTGGAACGGTTTGCCGGGCGTGTAGTCTATCACCCTATGCACCGCCTTGACTTCCAGACCGTGCTCCAGATATCACTTTAGCAGCGGGGAGTATATGATCATCTTCTTTGCGGATAAGGCCCCAACGAGCTTTCTCTGCCCTTCGACCCTATTCCTCCTGGTCCTGGCCAGGTAGTCCTTCATGTGCTGCGGAACCTCGGTATCATCGACATCTCGATTAACGAACAGCGGCGACATTTCAGAGAACTTGTCTCTCAACGTTTCCGGGACCTCTATATCCAACTCCGCAAATCCGAACCACTCGTCACTCCTGACCTTCCTCATGAAACGGTCTATATACACCTGTCTTTCCGGGTCGTCACACGTCCATATCTGCTCCTCACCACACGGCATGTCCTTCGACATAGTAGATAGGTACAGAGCATTGGCATCGTACCCCAGCACCGCCTTGCACATCTTCTCCTCTCGACTCCCCACCTGACCCCTGATCGTTGACCTGCCAGCCTCGGCGCATCTGGAGAATACTATGGACTGACCACCGACCAATCCCTGCTTCATCATCGCGTAAGTCTCATCTTTCGGTGACCACAGCTCGGGCGTGTCCGCCTTCCCATCGATCGTCCCACGAAGTCGGTACTGACGGGAAACACCGGGCAGAGACACAGCATCCTTAAGTATGTCCACACCTCTTCCACTGTAGAACTCCGTCATTTTAGTCAGAGCCTCCAGGAACGGTCCTACATCCAAGTCGTTGTAGTGTCGCAACCATTCCTTGAACGTCTTAATCCCCTTTTCTCGGAATACCTTCTTACACTCTTTCCACTCTGTCAACGACAGTAGGAACTCACCCTTCAACTTCGAGTACCACTCGGGATAGTCGGGCAATCCCGGATGGTCGAGCTTGTCCGCGCTATCGAACCACTCGTACGGGAAATGAGACTTTACCGTTTTACAGTCGTACGCCTTAACCCACCGGTCGTAAGTGGTACCGGGTCCTAGATACTGGATGATGTCGAGAAATCTAAACTCCGGGGTAAACAGAAACATCGTCGTGCTGGCTCTCTTTCCGACCATCACCTTATTCACGGTGGCCGCCAACTTCTCGACAAGGTACCGCTTGATGAGATTCAGGTCGTACCTGCTGCAGTTGTACCCCACCACCGGGACTTGGTCGATCCATGAGATCTTCTCTCGCTGAGGTTTCGACAGCATCTCTATGTCGGTCGGTAGATACTTCTTCCTAACCCCCTTCCTAACGCCTTCTCGTATGCCGACTGCGGTCTCTCGAACCTCTTACCTGGACATGTCACCACGGTCTTCCCACCCATGCAGGTTGTCGCGTGCCTGTGCATGTTACACGACTTTGTGAACCGTTGTTGGCATCCGGAGCACCCGTACTCGTTCGTCATCTTGCGGAGGTTCGTTATGAGGAACGAGTGATCTTCAAACATTCCTATCGTCATTGTCTTCTCCCCAACCGCGTCGTAATTTGCCGGAGACTTCATTAGGTACCACACTTCGTCGGCGGTGGGCTCATAAACGCGAATGCCCAGCTTGAAGCGCTCTTCCACCTTCTTAAGATCATCCAGGGGGATTCCCTTACTACCCGGTCCGTTATCGTGACCGAGATATTCGCGAGCCAGAGCTCGTGCCTTCCTACAGCACATGTCGGGTCTCCCTCCACGATGGATGGCCATGCACTTAAACAGACACAAGTAATCGTCGCACGTGTCGACGGAATACATTCCCTTTTTCTGTCTTAACCAATCGAGGAGTTTTCCCGCTCCCATGAGAAGTTGTTGCGCATCGATGATCATCTTCACCTCGACCGATATCCAACGAACGAATGTCCATTTTGTGTTTGGTCTATCGACTTTGTCGATGTCCATTCGACCTCTCTCTCTATCGGATATCCAACTCTCGGCTTTGGCGATCTCGTTTATCCACGGACTACCCTTTGATTGTTTGTGATAGATCATCGTTTCGTCGGTCTTGATGTTCCTAATACGATACGAGCACGAATACCTCAGATAACACGCCGTGGTCATCTCTGGGCGAATTTTATTCATTATGCGATTAGCGATCTCCCCGTCTACCCCCCTCTCAAAAGTCCATACTATCTTCCTCCTACCCCTATCAACAGTTTCCCTAGCTTCGGCATATTCGGTGAGAACCTTGGGACCCTCCTCCACCAAATCTCTGGCGAGCTGTCTCCTACTCTTAGGAGGTCTCCCCACCAGGCCTTGATCAATCTTATTGTAGTACGCTTTGCATAGTGGTTTTCTGCGCTCGCTGGGATCTTCTTTTACACGCTGCGCGTAAGCGGTGGCACGCAGACTGGCCGTCGTCTCGTTCTCCAATTTCTCGGAGCGTTTTTCGGGGTCGGCATGCAGTCGTCCGGTCGAAACCGCACGCCGCATCCTCTCCTCGTAGACGACGGCTCGCGCGTCACTTATCCTATCTGCTATATCTTTCTTGAGTCTCAAACCTCTTAGGGAAATTCCCCAACTCTTAGCTTGCTCTCTCATTTGTTTTATGGTAGACATTATACTGTGTATAACCTATGGAATTCTTGTCTCTAATAGGGTGTAAGTTGCCGATATTTATGACAGATTGTCATATATACTGAGTATAACCAATGGAATTCTTGCCTCTAATAGGTTGTAAGTTGCCAATATTTATGACAGATTGTCATATATATACTGAGTATAACCAATGGAATTCTTGTCTCAAATAGGTTGTAAGTTGCCAATATTTATGACAGATTGTCATATATACTGAGTATAACCAATGGATTTCTTATCTCTAATAGGGTGTATTTCACCTTCGCTTCGTGGTCGTGTGGGCTAAGGCGCCACTCTATGGAGACGTGGGTTGTGAGTTCGAATCTCGGCTGGACCTAACACTTTCTTTTTATTTTTTAGCCTTACAACTGCATGCCAACGGTGTTCCTATCCTTCCGCTCTAGGAAATATATGGTCTCGTGGTTGCTGAAAAATATGTTTCCATTCTTCTCATACATACCCGCCGAACAGTGGGGGAAAATCTGAGTAGTATATGAGAGTCAACAATGATACAAGTTCCGTAGGAAGGCACCGCGCGTTGCGGGGGGCCGTCCGTAGGAACTTGTATCATTTTGACTCTCATATACTACTTATATACAACAACTAGTAGTTAGGTGAGATTCTAAAACAATGAGGTTTTTGGGAAATCAGTAACGCACCACTGATTAGGGCCCCGTTGAGAATCGGCGATGCTCTATCGATGTCGCCCTATCTGTATGTCCGTCCGTCCGTCTGTGCGAGCAAACGAGAGCTACATTGTGAGGTTAACCCACTCAGTGATGGACTTGTTAAGATATGCTTATTCCGTTTTAGCCCCGTTATGAATTGCTCTTGTGGGGTTATTTAGGAATCCCACAATGTACGTCTCGTAAGTACGTCCGTCCTTGCTAAAACTGATTGGATGTCTCAATCTGTTGTCGAATGAGAGTGCTGAAATGTATTGAATCTTGGGTAGACAACGAGTTTATCCCCTTGATGTGTCCGGGTCTATTTGTCATTGGCCTTTAAACTGTAATTCAGAGTCATGCACGGTCGACCTTGTGGCATTTACTTAAAACAATTTAAAATATGTACAATGCACCCATTAGGGAAACAAGTTTTTAATTGTATATTGTTAAACCTGTAATTATCAGATAATTTACGGTGAGATATATCGTTCCAGCAAGACCGATCTCGCCCACACACATATTGTTCTAATGATCTAACAATCAGGTAAATGTATAATCATTTCTGTTTCCTTGCACGGATCTGCTCGATATGTCACACACGTATTGCTCTGCTGCCATGAGACAAATCCACGATCGTACCGCCTATTCTAAGCCCAGGGTCAGGGTCACATAATTGGTGCGTTCGAAACTCAGGTAAATGTCTTATTATGTCTGTGTTCTCGCACGCATGGATCTGCTTTATATTTCACACACACATTGCCCTGATGATCTGTTTTCATGCTGTGACAAATCCACGCTTTTCTGGCGCTCTGTGTTTTCAAATGTGTTTTCGTTGGCTGCCAGCGGGGGCATTCGTGTGCCAATAGGCCACATTTTCTTTTTAGAAACTTGAACGAATCTGAAGCGAAACAGTCAACGATAAATTCCATAATTCGAACTTATACATTTAATGCAAGATTTTTCCTTTTTTTTTTTCTGTTTTTATTATTACAGGTTTCAAGAAGAATTTTAAACATAAATGCGGGAAAATATCAGTAAAATAATAAAATCAATCGGCCAGTAATGTCGGACATATTCTTTGCTGACTATTGAATGGGTGTGACACTCATTAAATCTGGAAATAAGTGAAGTTTCGGGCCAGAATTTTTCCAGAAATAATTATTGTAATTAAATACGCACATATTCGATTTTCTGCGCCTCTAGTAAGTATCCAAGGTCCTGCTTGTAGTAGGATTAGCGATTCCCCGTCAGCCGTAGCGCGGGATACCCCTGTATTACGAGGTACGCATCTTTCATCGTTTAGATTCACATGGCGAATAGCGCCCTTTATTGGCGCATTGTAGCCGGGTTCGGCCTCCAGAATACTCGGCCCAGGGCAGCTCGCTCTCCAAGGCACTGGTTCAATGATACAGGCGACTAATATTACATTTTCCCGATAATCGGCGGTTGGTGTACAAACATCAGAAACTAGAAAATATTTCGTGTAATGGTTAAACTGGTCAAAACAATGAACTAAACACGACAATTAATGTTACGAGCCTATTGTATTTCGACGACCTGCTATAGTTTTAAGAAATGTGGGATAAAATTGCTCATTTTGCAACGCCCCAGGAGCATTTAAACTTCTCACTTATTAATTTGGGTGAATAATTTATAATTAAATATATTATACGAAACACAAAATGTAACTCAATATGAATTACAATGCACAAATTAAAGTTGCAGCACTTGTTTGAACTTGTTAAATCCAGTGTGAGAAATTTGGTACAGTATTGGTGGCCATCTTGGATGTTATTTAACATCTTCAAACATACGTGTAACGTCTACGATACATGCATTACAACATTATATAATATAATACTGAAATATATATTGAGTTCTGACTATTGACAATGAAACACTTTGTTTTGCTGTTTGAGCAGCCATCTCGGACGCCATCTTGGATTATGGAAAATGCTCAAGGGTGACCGTCAGATTCCAATAAAGTAGGTCCCGAAGATGAAAAATCGCCAAAAACACATTGTATATACGACAAGTCTGTGTTCCTTGGTAGTTCAGCAGGACTATTAACCATAACGATAATGTCTAACTTTTCCAACCTGTGCAAACAATAATTTTTACCTGAAATATAGAATGTTAGGAAAGTGAGACCACACCCAATAAGTATACGACATGAGACCATCAAATACAATACGCATTGGGTCCATCAGTTACATTGACAGTTTAGACATGCGTGTTACTAGTTTAGATTATACAAGCTATATCTACGAACGTTCTGAAATAGGTGTGGCCTACTCGGTGTTCTTATATACATCATACTATTAGACATACATACTACATATTGTGTTTTTCACTTGCAGGTAATGGGCCTCGCTATCTGCACGTATGTGTGTGGAGATGTCGTCTATCGTGGAGAAACTAACACATTTAAATGTTCCTTGGCTGTCAAAAATACACTCTACTGGAAAGGTCCACCAAACGGTCTGATATATATATACTTGAATAACGGTATCCCCACTGTAAATACTGCACACCTCAACCAATCGGATCGTATTTGTTTCGGTGGGGAAGACAATACGGACCTGATTATCAGTGATACACAACTGTCTGACGCTGGCCGCTACTATTGTATAATATCTGCGACTGAAAGCGAAGACCATCACTTGTACGTAAGAGGTGAGTATGCTTATATTCCTCTTTGGCAAAGTTTTCCGAAATAAAATTAAGTTGTCACTGGCATAAGCCCTCATATAATCAGGAGTATCAATACATTAAGTTACCACTGGATATTGCATCTGACGCTCACACGCTGTACGTCACCATTTGGACATTTTCCAAGATCCAAAATGGCAAAGAACAGAATCAAATATTTGACTCGTAATCTGAAATACATGTCAGTTCATATTTTTATAATAATATAATGGTAGTATGTATTGCTTTAACTACGTCATGTTTTGTTTCGTCTTTTTGGGAACATGACCCATACCCATAGAATTCGGATTTTTGAGGCGTTTTTATCCTTTGGAAACAAAAAGTTATGCCTTAAATAAACTATTTAAGATCACACTGATCATTCGTTCGGCTTATATTTAAGTGTGGGAATTTAATCGAACACCTTAGAGGTGCATACCCACTCAGTAGGCACAAACTGTTATTGATATCAGTGACATCATCTGAGACATTTTCTTGCAAAATAAACATTAATTCACTATAACCCCACGTATTGATTGACATTATTATATTTTTTTAAATTAGACGTAAATTTGCACACTGATATCAGGGGCGGTGACCGTGTTTCCTTAAAATGTTCACGGACATTGTTATTTATTTTCTGTATTCAATTGTTGATGTGCAATGATCATACTTTATAATCTGTCGAAAATATTATTTTTCCAGGTGACGCATTTAATTGGTATAAATAATTAAAACAAATTCATGCCTCATTTGCATATGAAAATATTCTGATACCAATGCGCGTCACTATCAGTAAAATAAGATAATTTACATCGTTGCGGTGTGGCCGGGCACCGGGCACGAGTGAACGACGCGTGTCGGAGTGTCAATAGCTGATGCCGTTATTTGGACCGGCAGTAAAGCGCCGGCATTGGTCCCCGGTAGCTGTTCGATTACAGCTGTTCACCTCTACACCGACGTATGTGAAGTTGACATTACTTGCCGAAGGAAGTGGTTTTCCCCGGGTACTCCGGTTTCCCCACCATTCATCTTACGGAGTAATGCAGTTTAGACCGGAATTGGCCGCCCGCATTACTCTGATTACACATTATTGACTGTAATCTGCATCGTCTGAGATCAAATTCTTGACCATGAACGGCGGTAAAGTACGTGACCATTTCCTTATCAATTCCACGAAACAATAAACTGGCAGAACAACTGTTAGCATGATGCTTGCACACACACGCCACTCAATAATATATGGGCAATTACTACACCGCCGTGTATTATCTTCTCCTTTTCTTTCGTCTTCAGAAACAAACGGGCCAACGATCATTGGCCTGTCAGTTTTGGGCTCAAATGCCCGGGTTTGGAAGATCTTGTAGTAGTGGTTACAAAGACATCATTGTGTCTGTGTTAAAGTTACATCCCATAGCGTAGCGAAAATGGGATATATGGATGCAACAGTAGTCCGTCTGTCCATCCGTCCGACCGTCCGTCACATTTTCCATTTTGCTATATCTTTGTTACTGTATGACCGATTGTGTGCACGTTCCTCTGTTCCCCTATAAATTCTTTATTTTATTCGCTTCAAACCAGCTGCATTGGGGGAGGGGGTGGGCGGAATCCCAAAATCAGTACGGAATATTTACCTGAAATAAAGATGTATTCATCCCTCAAATTAGAACAGTGGAAAACTTTAGGACTAGTTCAATATACAAGACTAACGTTTATGGACGGACAGTTGGCGCCACAACATAATATGTCCTGTTTTTCAAACGGGCGTATACAAAGGAGTACAAAATAGCTTGTCTGAAATCTAACCACACACCACAATGGTTTGAATGTCAACCGCACAGCAGAGGTTAGTTGACATTGAACTTTGACAAGGAGAGAGAGGAACGTGCACACAACTGCTGGATGATAAGTTATTTGACCATGACCTTTGGGTATTGGGAGAGCATGCGTTGGGTAGGAATGAACATGTGGATGATAATAAACATGCACTTGACGTTTCAAGACAATGTGTTACACAGTAAAGAAGCAAGAATCTTAAAGAGCATGGGAACGAATTGTTATTTCGTAGGAACTAAATTGAAGAAACGCACACACATTTACTTGATGCAAATGTAAAAGTTGTTTGACCTTGACCTTGGTCATGGCGAGAGCATGGGTGGGATGGGGAATGAAAATATCGTTGATAATAAACATGCACATGAGGTTTCAAGTCAATTTGTTACACAGTGAAGACGTTATAGGATAATGAATTAACGCGAATTCATCCACTGGACCCAAATTTCAAAGTTACTTGATAGTACAGTTGCACAGTAAAAAAGTTATAGGAGAATGTCAATGTGAAACGTGAATGTATCTACTGTACGCAAATTTCTAGTCATTGACCTTTGGCATGGGCGTGAATAGGTGGTTGCGGGGAATGAACATATGGATGATAAGCAACATGCATATGGATGTTCAAGCCAATCGGTCATACGGTAGCAAAGTTATAGCAGACTGACAAATGTGACGGACGGACATGGACATTTTGCATCCCTATACCCTGCAAGAAGCTTTGAACATTAACGGTGTGTTTGAAATAGTGATCCTGAATTCAACATTATAAACTTTTCTGAGCACATAATACATGACTAATCAAACAAACATCTACATGTTATCTTAGTGTTGGACACACCTACAATCACATTCACTCAACCAATCTACATGGTTTATCATGTTTATTCTGAGTCGATTGGTGCTCAGAAAGTTTATGATCATGATTGAAATAGATTAATAACGATGACATACATCAGTTTAGTTCATGCATTCAATCAAACTGTGAACACATTACACAATTATTTTACATTCCATTGTAAAGTATTTAAATTGCTTTTACTGTACATAAATCATTTAAAGGTACATGCCCACGAAGTAGGCACAATCTGTTATTTATAGGAATTAAATAAGTGTATATTTGTGTCACTATTCCACCAGTTCTAAAAATTACAAGTGCCCGATATACAGATATACTCATTTAGTGATATGTATTTTACTTATTTATTTATATATTCAACTAAAATAGTTGTCTGTATATATCTCGTACTATGTATATCTCTTACTTTACCATTGTATGTGGATCATCTACACGGTCTGATCAGGGAATACACTGTTCCCCATTCAATCAATAAGATACCCGTATGATTATAACAAACCGCATATCTCTCATCAGGCTGCATGACTGGATGATCAAGATTGACATTGGTCAGGAATTCCATAAGACCCATTTCTCCAGCCACAGCCACTATATACAGTGAAATCGCCATGGCTCGAAATGTCACAGGCCTGCATATTTTGTTCGAGTGATCGCATCTTTCGAGCCATCGCATCTTGCGATTTTGGTATATTTGTCGACTACTGTACCCGTCGAATTTAGGAAATAACGAAGAATAATACAGTGTATCCATGTTTCAGCGGGGATATGTCACAGCATGATAGTAGAGCCTTAGAGGAATGCATGCATGAACTATTAAGAATCTGCAATGAAGGAAATAGAAGTTATAACATATTTCTCTGATGTTAAATTTTGTAAAGAGACTAAGTATTTGACCTTGAGCTTGGGATCAGCGGGGGTTGGACGCTCGTGTATTTGGCACAGCATGGTAGTAGAGCCTTACAGGAATGCATGTGTGATATATTAATCATTTTAGATGAAGGAAATAAGTTATAACATATTTCTCTGATGTCAAGTTTTGCAAAGAGACTAAGTATTTGACATTGACCTTGGGATCAGCGGGGGTTGGACGGTCATGTATTTTGGCACAGCATGGTAGTAGAGCCTTACAGGAATGCATGTGTGAAATATTAAGCATTTTAGAAGGAAATAGAAGTTATAACAATATTTCTCTATGTTAAAGGTACATGCCCACGCAGCAGGTTACACTGTACATTACACAATTATTTTACATTCCATTGTAAAGTATTTAAATTGCTTTTACTGTACATAAATCATTTAAAGGTACATGCCCACAAAGTAGGCACAATCTGTTATTTATAGGAATTAAATAAGTGTATATTTGTGTCACTATTCCACCAGTTCTAAAAATTACAAGTGCCCGATATACAGATATACTCATTTAGTGATATGTATTTTACTGATAGTGACTCGCGGTGGTATCAGGTTGTTTTCATATGCAACATGTGCAAATGAGGCATGTTAATTTTAAATTATTTATACTCATTATTGCGTCACATGAAACAATAGTATTTTCGACAGATTATAAAGTATGATCATTGCACATATACATAAATACAGAGAATTAATAGTAATTTCCGTTAAAGATTTTAAGAAAACACGGTTGTCGCCGCTGATATCAGTGTGCAAATTTACGTTTGATATTAATATGTGGGGTAATGGTGAATGAATGTGTATTTGCCAAAAAATGTCATATTTAACTTAAAATCCTTGACTTATTTAATTCCTATATAGAACAGCTGGTGCCTACTGAGTGGGCATGAACCTTTAACCGAATATTCCAACAGTTGCCATTCTCAGCTTATTATATGTTTGATTTGGAAACTACTTTTCCATAACTGAAACCTTAATGCACTGAACCTACCAAGATGAAAACGTAATCTCACTTAAATCCACTCTTCTCATTCAACCCTGCTAAAACGTAAACTTATGTGGCAATATGAACCACCATGTTTACGTCAGTCACATAAGCAACATTCTGAAGTAATGCTTAAACTACAAATACGCATGCAAATGATGTCAACAAACCTGTAAAATGTTTGTATTTGTCACTGGAGAAATGGGGTTTATGGTATTCGTGGCCAGTACCACATGATATGCTAGCACACTCCTCTAACCAGTCATGCAGCTTGTTTATGATTTATTCTGATTATTTGGAGCAGGATGGGTGTTTTGCTAACTAACTGGCGAATAGCGCAGACCTTGATCAGACAAATGTGCATGCTGGTATGTGCCTACACTGAACACAAATGTCCAAAGCTCCATTTCTCCAATCATATGCACTTTGAACTTTTAAAGGCACTATGTCTCATACGAGGTCTTATATATGCAATGTGACCTTATTCGCCATACTGAGTGAAATGTATTTGCAGTACACCAAGAGACAAACTGCATACTGAATAGCTACAGAGACATCATATGCAGTATGCACAGTGCCTTCAAAATGTCATATGCTTACAGAAACACGCCAAAATTGGGGAACTTTATAAATTCAACACTAGCAATGGGGTTACACTTCCTTGATCTTTTAATCAGTCGCAGAAAGATGTAATGCCAGGACCAGCATGTATAAGGACTGTACATGCAACTGGACTTTTAGGTTTATCAGACAAAAACACACAAATATTGATCTGAGCATCTTTTCATTCCGGTAGGCAATTGGTATAACATGATTTTGAAGTTTTACGTCCGGCTAAGGCTCTCATGAAATTAAGTTACTGTATATCATCCCCACCTGCCCTTTAAAAATAATGTCATGATTAATCTTTTAATTATATATATCTGAAGAAAAATCAGCAATTGTCGTTTTATGTAACGCTTGAAAAAACAAGAAAATGTGACCTGTTGGGACACGAATGCCCCCGGTGGCAGGTTGGCAGAAACTGTGGCAAAATTAATTAACAAAAAGTGACAAGTATTCATGAGCCCAGCTGTGAAGGTCAAAAGGTGAAGGTCATATTAAAGACAGCATGGATGTGTGACATTCGTGTGTAGATCCCGGTAAAACAATTTAATGTGTGAAAAAGTTCACAGTTGTCAAGGTCAATGTCATATTAAGGGCAGCATGGATGTGTGACATTTGTGCACAAGTGTGATGTATTGAAACATAATTATAGTGATCCATCAAGTGATATATAAATTATGAAAGAATTGACGAACTCCTATGAACTCGTTAATGCGTGAACAGTTTAAAGTTGTCAAGGTCAAATTATCAAGGTCATACGTTCAAATGATTGAAGGTCAACAGTTCAAGGACAGCATGGATGTGTGGCATTTGTCCACAAGTATGCTGTTTTGAAAATTTAAGTTACTGCAATAATTAAGGGAAATAGAAGTTGTAACAGAAATGAGAAACTCCGGCGAACTTGTTAATGTGCGAAACAGTTCTAAGTTGTCAATGTAAAAAGGTAATATAAAGGGCAGTCTGGATGTGTGACATTTTTCCACAAGTATGATGCGTTGAAATATGTAAGTAATCCTTCAAGAAATATACTAGTTACGACAGAATTGAGAAACTCCGGTGAACTTCTTAATGTGGGAAAATGTTGAAAGTTGTGAACGTCAAGAGGTCAATGTCATATTAAGGGTAGCGTGGATGTGTGGAATTTATCCACAAGTCTGATGAGTTGAAATATGTAAGTAATCCTTCAAGGAATATAGAAGTTATGACATAATTGAGAAACTGCTGTGAACTTCTTAATGTGGGAAAAAGTTAATAGTTGTGAATATCAATAGGTCAAGGTCATATTAAGGGCAGCATGGATGTGTGGCATTTGTGCACAGCTATACTGAGATCAAATATTTAAGTAATCCTTCACTGGAAGTTATAACATAATTGAGAAACTCCGGCGACTTTCTTAATGTGCCGGACACACGGACGGACGGACCCACGGACACACTCCAAACACTATATGTATCCGGCTCTACCGAGACCGGGGACATAATAAGGTCTACCACCCACATTTTTCAAACATGTTGGATGATATTCAGTAAATTATATTTAAATTGCATAATCAGGTATAAAATATTACAATACATTTTAACCAACAATGCTGATAATACTGTAGATGAAACTACACTTCATTCATTGTTGTCTTGTGACCCGAATCTCTATGCAGTCAAAACAACTTCATAGGCACTGAGTATAATGTGTATGATCGGTTTCTTCTATACACAATAGGAAATTCATCCCTGGTACAGCACTGCTCAAATTTATTAAAGAAGCCCAGAAATAACATGACATATGGTAAGGATAACTACCATGTATTTTAGAATGTCAATTAGTACTCCCGAGCATATGCATTTGTACGGGTTGCACTGAAGTGTCAATATTATTGTGCGTATGGGAAGCTGTCAAGCGGGCTTTCTACCATCCCACCCCTATAATAGCCTGCGCTTTTGGAGCAGGTTCATATTATTGTTTTCCGAATAAACTTGCCAGAATGCGTTTGTCATGTATTGTCGCTATGTGTGTGTCCGTCAGTGGTGTTTGACACCACCTAGTGGTTTTGGAGGTTCCACGGGCAGTCCATACATTGTATGTTGGTAGACGGCCTGTCTCAGAGGGTCGTCGCAGCAACCATTAGCAATTCTCGAAGGATCGGTAAATCAGACTGTATGCCCTCCGGAACCTATATAGTTCGAGGCTCATAACGGAGTTCCAAGATAAAACACAGGAATGCGTCTAGCTACCCAAACTGTGTCCAACAGGTTGCACGAAGGTCACATGAATGCTATACTTCCGGTCACGGACCCAGTTGTCACAGCGCATCTCCCCGAAGGTGTAGGTTGGAATTCGCTCGTGAGCACCAATACAGGACTGTAAATGACTGGCGTTCTTTACAGATGAGAACAGGTTTCACCAGAGCACTTGCGACCGTCGTGCGTGCGTGCGTGCGTGCGTGCGTGTGTGTGCGCGCGCGTGCGTGTGTGTGTGTGTGTGTGCGTGTGTGTGTGTGTGTGTGTGGAGGCGCCCTGGAGAACGATGCGTCGATTTTAAGATCGCAGAAGTTTGCCGGTGCCACTGGTGACGATTTGGCGTTAACTCCAGAAATACTGCAGCTGGATGTGTTTCATTTGCGGAAGTATTTTGTTTTTCCCAGTTAATTTCTTTCAAATTGAAATCAATCATAATCAATAAGTCGGATCTACCTTTCATAACTACTTCATTTATACATTTATTCTAGTTGTTAACGTTTTCTCTTGCATTATTTGGACTTCGATATTTACAACCTATTACTAATGTATCTCTGACATTTAGCTCTACTCCTATCCAGACCGATTTGTTGTATTTTTCGCTGACCAATAGTTCAGGTGCATTTAAGAATTTTGTTGTATACATTATAACACCTCTTCCCGATTTATGGTCATGTAGAAAGTTGTCATATCCTTCAATATTATATACTTCTCTTACATGTTCAAAACTTGTGTTTTGGGGATATATTTCTGTGATTGCGAAAATGTCCGTATGTTTATCATGCATCATCCATTCAAGTTCCATTTTGGTTAAGCAGTCAGTGTTTGTGCACATTACACTTAGATTGTCTCTGGTTTTGCCCGTCTCACACGATCCATTAAAACTATATTGAACTAATTTACAGAAATAACAAACTTAATTATGTTGGCTGCACTACTTTTGTTCGTATTGTAGGTTGAATACTATGCGGGGTATAGTCTTGGCTTCTTGTTTTATGTTGATGTCTTGTGCTTAAGAAATATTGTGCAATTTCCGCTCCGATACATCGGTTTATGATGTATCCACCTTCGCGATTTTCCGTTGCTCTGATGATGTGTATCATCTATTATATAACTTTATTATCTCGCTTATACTAATATTGCAGTCATCTCCAAGCCTCCGTCTCACAGTGGTGGAAACGGAAGGCCGGTCCCTGACACTGAAATGACATTATTCTGGGTATATATAGTAACATTACAGTCCGACCACAGACCCGGTGATTTCCAACCTATAGACGGGCGGCACCGTAGTGGGAACAGAATGCCGGTCCCTGAGACTGACATGTACATTACACAGACCCCGGTGATCTCCAACCTACAGCAGGGCAACACCTGACACTCACATTTACATTAGTATGGGTATATATAATATCATTACAGTCCGTCCACAGACCCCGGTGATCTTCAACCTACAGCGGGGCGGCACCATGATACGAACTGATGGCCGGCCCCTGACACTAACATGTACATTATTATGGGTATATATAATAACATTACCGTCCTGCAACACAGACCGGTGATCTCCAACCTACAGCCGGGCGGCGCCGTGGTGGGAACTTAAGGCCGGCCCCTGACACTGACGTGTACATTATTCTCGGTATATATAATGACATTACATTCCTCCTACAGACACTGGTGATCTCCAACCTACAGCCGGGCGGCACCGTGGTGGGAACTTAAGGCCGGCCACTGACACTGACGTGTACATTATTCTGGGTATACATAGTAACATTACAGTCCTCCAACAGACCCCTGTGATCTCCAACCTACAGTCGGGTGGCACTGTGGTGGCAACTTAAGGCCGGCCCCTGACACTGACATGTACATTATTCTGGGTATATACAATAACATTACAGTCCGCCCACAGACCCCGCTGATCTCCAACCTACAGCCGGGCGATACCGTGGTGGGAACTGAATGTCGGTACCTGGCACTGACATGTACATTACTATGTATGTTGTACAAAAACATTTAATTCCGCCCACAGACCCCAGTGATCTCCATTATACAGACGGGCGGTGCGTGGTAGGAACCTAACGCCGGCCCCTGACAATGACGTGTACATTATTCATGGTATATACAATAACATTACAGTACGTCCACAGACATCGGTGATCTCCAACCTACAGACGGGTGGCACAACCGTGACATTCAATCTACGTGCCATTTTACGTTGTCCCAACGTCACAGCTACGTTGTTGCTACGTTAGGACAAAGTTACCAAATGTTGTGACATTAAAGTTGTCAGAACGTTTTCAGAAGGTTGTTGCAACGTTTACACGTGCCCACAACGTTCCCACCACGTGTAATTTTACGTTGTCCCAACGTTGCCGTCACGTTAGTATGTTCCAACTGCAAGGACATAAACATTGTTACTAACCATATATTCAGGGCAACGTTCCGACAACATTTGATGATGATGATGATGACAAATTAAATTTTGTCAGAACATTGCCCTGAATATATGAAGAGTCCAAGGTGCAGGACCTTTCAATTTAAACTTGGAACCTTTCCATTTTACAAGCTGTTGGTCAAGCATAGAAAACAAATATGAATATAAATGAGCATATGAACTACAAAATATTGTATGACTCACTTATGGCCCTCATACATGTAGCTGATTTGAGAAACTCTTACAAAAATGTCCATATATTAAACTGACAGACGGATAGATGGACGGACGGACAGACAGGGAGAAATATATAGAGCACCGTCGATTATCGGTGGGTCCTAATAAAATATGAACGATAATATAGGGTGTCATAAAGTTTATATCACATAACAGGTTGCACTATATCGCTACACCACGGTCAACGGTAACAAATTGTGTAATAGCATTTCCATTTCGCGCACTAAAATATAGAAAAAACCTGCAGGGCGTTGACGTTCATACTTCGCTATGCAGTCGAGAACATCACCGACCAAGTCAAGTTGGATCATGATGGCTGTCATTTTTGTATTGGCATTTTATATTGTTTTCAACAAAACAAAACATATACACCATCTAACAGCATAGACACTTGGATTAAATCCTAGTTGACATTTACAAACATACACAAGCATAATATTGTGTCAGATACTCATGAATTTTGTCATTAAATTTTGTTTTTTATTTCTATAGACAATAAAAGCTTAAACTTTTGTACAACTACTATTTACATTCATATTAAAATAACCCACAAGTTATCTTATTTAAACATATATACATTTCATACTTTACCTTTTTTATTTTAAATTCCACAGAAAAACAATGATGCCACTTTACAAGAGTAAGACATCATGACTCGATAGCAAGGTATGAAGTCACGAATATTCGCTATGTTTTTATTCAGAGACTATTCTACAATATGACATACAACTATTACCATAAACTTACCTAAACAAGTGTTTATTAGTAAAATTCTCGCTCTCCACGAAGTATAAAGTAAACAAAGAACGCTTCAAACGCACATTTGGAAACACTGCTCTGGCATAGCTCTAATGTAATGCAGTGCATGAAATGTAATTATAGCTAATGATGATGTTGTTGTTGTTGTTGTTGATGTTAACTATGATAAGCCACCATACCTGCATTGAAATCAGATGTTTACAGCGATACAAATAACACCAGTTTTCATTTCACTGGTCAAAATTAAATCACGGATATTTCTCCCAACTTACAAATACTCTCAGAAAACCTCAAATCTTGAACTTCTGCTTAGAACAAGTTGCCGCCTAAACCTATGCTGAGATAGCAGCTTAGTTTCGAACAATAACATTTAAATTACAAATCGAGAATTATTGTAATTACTGGTCTATTTTCTTCAATATTATTACGCAACGATTCTTGTCTCTTGGCTACTTTAAATCAAATTGAATGTATAATAATCGAATGCGAAACTAATTTCATCACTCCCATATCAGTATTGTTTAAAGGAAATTTGCCTTCACGTGATACAGACATTGTCTGAATCGCACGACCTTATGCATGTTAAATTATGCAGCTGTCTTCAACAACACGCACACTTTATTAGCACGTGTCCTAGACGTTGCATATAAATCAGAACCGAACGTGCTACAGACGTTTTATACACTTTGTGTACAACATAACATATATGCAACGTTGTGACAATTTTTTGTGGAACATTGTGTGAACTTTGTATATAACGCAACATACATAACAAAACATAGATGCAACGTTGTGTAAACATTGTAAATAACGCGCCCAAAATGCAGCGTTGTAACAACGTTGTATATATACGTTGTGTGCGACGCAATCTAAATGGAACGTTGTTACAACGTTGTGTCAACGGTGTGTGTTTGCTGGGTTGGTATAACATGATTTTGAATTTTTACGTCCGGCTAAGGCTCGCATGAAATTAAGTTACTGAATATCAATAAAAAATAATGTCAATATTAATGTTTTATTTATAAATATTTGAGGAAATATCAGTAATTGTCGTGTTTTTTTTGCAACACTTAAAAGCAAGAAAATGTGGCCTATTGGTGCACGAATTCCCCCGGTGGCAGATCGGCAGAACTTGGTAATTAACGAAAAGTTTTAAGTTTTCAGAAGCACAGTTGTGAAGATCCAAAGGTGAAGGTCATTGTAAGGGCAGCATGAATGTGTGACAGTTGTGTGCAGGTCTTACAACTCCGGTAAAATAAAATTAATGTGTGAACAAGTTAAAAGTTGTGAAGGTCAATGTCATATTAAGGGCAGCATTACATTTTTAATGTATGGGAATGAATAAACACAACAAGAATATTCTTGATTATAGTTAGGTATAGGTATATACTAAGCATCTAAAGCATGGATATGTAATTCAGTATAAGGCCGGAATAGGTGTCATTGTAGCTGCTATTATAGAGGTTTAAATACAGTGTATTCCAGCAGCCTAGAAGTGTATACAGGTTTATAGGTAGACAGTGTATGTATGTTAGTAAATATATAACATCCCCCTTTCTTTATTACAGTTTTATTCTAGAAAATATTTAACTGTGTCAGCTTGATGCAAGGATCAGCGTTCTGGATTTCTGTCTCAGCGGTGTGCAGCCTTCACTGACCATGGCTATATCATGAAAGTGGGTTATCACATGTAATTTGATGTTGCAGCCTATTAGAGTCAGCTGTGGAGGTTACTGTGCTGTTATCAAACAGTATCAGACCGCATTGTTTCATCTGCGGGTGTGTTGACATATAACAGTTAATTGGCTGACCTGCGCCATGAGTTTAAAACAATAAACATGTGCCGTGTCTAATTATTGTTTGGTACCACCATATTTGATTGCCAATATCACTGCGTTATTCTGCTGTGTCCGTCAGTGCTGTTCGACACCACCTAGTGGTTTTGGAGGTTCCACGGGCTATGCATATGTTGGTAGAAGGCCTGTCTCAGACGGTCGTCGCAGCAACCATTGGCATGTCTCGAATGATCGGTAAATTAGACTGTATGCCCTCCGGAACCTACATAGTTCGAGGCTCATAACGAGGCTCATAACGGAGTTCCAACACAAAACAGGAATGCGTCTTGCTACCCAAACCGAGCCCAACTGGTTTCAAGGAGATCACATGAATGCTATACTTCCGGTCACGGGCCCAGTTGTCACAGCGCATCACCGAAGGTGCAGGTTGGAATTCCATCGTCAGCACCAATACAGGACTGTAAATGACTGTAGCTCTATGTTCTCGACAGATGAGAACAGGGTTCACCTGAGCACTTGTGACCGTCGTGTGTGTGTGTGTGCGAGTGTGCGCGCGCGCATGCGTGCGTGTGTGCGTGCGTGCGTGCGTGTGTGTGTGCGTGCGTCCGTGCGTGCGTGCGTGCGTGCGTGCGTGCGTGCGTGCGTGCGTGCGTATGTGTGTGAGCGCGCGTGTGTGTTTGTGTGTGGATGTGCGTGTGCGCGCGTGTGTGGGTGTGTTAACATCGCAGAAGTTTGCCGGTGCCACTGGTGACGATTTCGCGTTAACTCCAGAAATACTGCAGCTGGATGTGTTTCATTTACGGAAGTATTTTGTTTTTCCCAGTGAATTTCTTCCAAATTGAAATCACCCATAATCAATAAGTCGGATCTACCTTTCATAATTACTTCATTTATATATTTATTCTAATTGTTAATGTTTTCTCTTGGATTATGTGGACTTCGATATTTACAACCTATTACTAAAGTATCTCTGACATTTAGCTCTACACCTATCCAGACCGATTTGTTGTATTTTTCGCTGACCAATAGTTCAGGTGCATTTAAGGTTTTTGTTGTATACATTATAACACCTCTTCCCGATTTAAGGTCATGTAGAAAGTTGGCATATCCTTCAATAGTATATACTTCTCTTACATTTTCAAAACTTGTGTTTTGAGGATATATTTCTGTGATAGTGACAATGTCCGTATGTTTATCATGTATCATACATTCAAGTTCCATTTTGGTTAAGCAGTCAGTGTTTGTGTACATTACACTTAGATTGTCTCTGGTTTTGCCCGTCTCACACGATCCATTAAAACTATATTGAACGTATTTACAGCAATACAAAACTTATATTAATCACGCTGAACATCAGGTAATGTTGGCTGCACAACTGTTGTTCATATTGTAGGTTGAATACTCTGTGGGCTTCTTGTTTTATGTTGATGTCTTGTGCTTAAGAAATACTGTGCAATTTCCGCTCCGATACATCGGTTTATGATGTATCCCCCTTCGCGACTTTCCGTTGCTTTGATGCTGTGTATCATCTATTATATAACTCTATTATCTCGTTTATACTAATATTGCAGTGATCTCCAAACCTCAATCTCATAGTGGTGGAAACGGAAGTCCGGTCCCTGACACTAATATGTACATTATTATTGGTATATATAGTAACATTTCAGTCCGCCCACAGACCCAGGTGATTTCCAACCTATAGACGGGCGGCACCGTGGTGGGAACAGAAGGCCGGTCCCTGAGACTGACATGTACATTATTATGGGTATTACAATATCATTACACCCTCACAGACCACGGTGATCTTGCAACACCTGACACTGACAATTACATTAGTATGGGTATATATAATATCATTACAGTCCGTCCACAGACACCGGTGATCTCCAACCTACAGCCGGGCGGCACCGTTGTGCGAACTTAATGCCGGCCTCTGACACTGACGTGTACATTATTCTGGGTATATATAATAACATTACAGTCCTCCTACAAACACCGGTGATCTCCAACCTACAGCCGGGCGGCACCGTGGTGGGAACTTAAGGCCGGCCACTGACACTGACGTATACATTATTCTGGGTATATATAATAACATTACAGTCCTCCAACAGACCCCTGTGATATCCATTATACAGACGGGCGGTGTGTGGTAGGAACCTAACGCCGGCCCCTGACACTGACATGTACATTATTCTTGGTATATACAATAACATTACAGTCCGCCCACAGACACCGGTGATCTCCAACCTACAGCCGGGCGGCACCATGGTTGGAACTGAAGGACTGTCCCTGACACTGACATGTACATTATTCTGGGTATATACAATAACATTACAGTCCGTTCATATACACTGGTGATCTCCAACCTACAGCCAGGCGGCACCGTGATGGAAACTGAAGGCCGGCCCTGACACTGACATGTACATTATTCTGGGTATATACAATAACATTACAGTCCGTCCATATACCCTTGTGATCTCCAATCTACAGCCGGGCGGCACCGTGTTGGGAACTTAAGGACGGCCACTGACACTGACGTATACATTATTCTGGGTATATACAATAACATTACAGTCCGTTCATATACCCTGTTGATCTCCAACCTACAGCCAGGCTGCACCGTGATGGAAACTGAAGGCCTGCCCTGACACTGACATGTACATTATTCTGGGTATATACAATAACATTACAGTCCGCCCACAGACCTCGGTGATCTCCAACCTACAACCTGGCGGAACGGTGATGGGACTGAAGGTCGGCCCCTGACACTGACATGTACATTATTCTGGGTACATATAATAACATTACTGTCCGCCTACAGACCCCGGTGATCTCCAACCTACAACCGGACGGTACCGTGGACTGACATTCATGTACATTATTCTGGGTATATAATAACATTATGGTCCATCCACAGACCCCGGTGATCTCCAACATACAACAGAGCGGCACTGTGGTGGAATCTGAAGGCCGGCCCTGACACTGACATGTGCATGTACATTATTCTAGGTATATACAATAACATTACAGTCCGACCTCAGGCCCCAGCTATCTTAAAGCGACAGTCCGACGGCACCGTGATGGGGACTGAAGGCTGGCCCTTGACACTGACATGTTCATCCATGGGAGGCAACCCCGCGCCGAACATGACCTGGTACCGTGGAACCACACAGTCTACGGTCCTGAGCAGCTCGAGCACGGTAACACAGGAGGGAGATGGTTATGCTGTCACCGCCACCTACGCGTTCACACCGACCCGGGCCGACGACGGCGACGTCTATAACTGTCAGCCGTCATATACTCCTACGGCAGACGTCCTGGATTCCGTCAACATGACACTCCGCCTCAATTGTAAGTATTCATCCTAAAATTGACGACCATAATTTGACATGAAAATAATTCCATGAACGTAAATGTTTCCGTAACTCGAATCATGTCTCATACAGCATGTGTTGCAAACATGATTTAATATATAACAGTAGAAAGTGTTTGCAGTCATTGACATATACAAGTATCAGCATTTATGCATTGATCAACCAATGCTATTACCAACCTCGCATTGTTTTTGCTAAAGATTGTGTTATATATTTAACGTGCGTACAACACCTCAGGTATATTGATTGTCTGAGGTAAAACAGGTAAATACAAGCATCAGGTGACTTATTCTAACTGTACACTTCTCATATTGCTGGCATCAATGTCATGTCTTCACAGAATATAATGGAAACACATTTGATGATGGCTACATACAACGATGTTTGTCTGACGGGTAGATCAAGATTCCAACAAGATAACTATACAGAGTTGTGTTATCACGTGCATGGATTTCCAACTTTTTTCCCTTTTGGTCACAACTGTCTGTTGCAATGCTATATTGTTTAATTGCTTTCCAATGAGTCTATCAGATCAGTCTATGCATCGGCACAGGATGAATAAATTGTGCTTATGGGTTTTGTAACCACTATAGATCCAGATTAGCATCGGCACAGTATATTTGATAAAGATCGTGCACTGTTCGCAATTCCGTAAATAAATGCTTCTAATATACTGGAGTGTGCTATTTGATCAGGATCTACACTGTTCACAAATTCCACAAGCCCCATTTTTTTAGTAAATGCCACAAATGTTGATCTATGAACATATTCAATAAATATTATTCCAATGTGTTTCCAATGTAACGTGGGCCAGTATCCTACATAAGCTAACTTATTTTATTTCTGATAAATAGAACATTACTCACAAACCATGTGTTTAATCTGTATGCATTAGAATACTTTTAGTTCTGCTGATTTGTTCTATTATCTACTATATGCCCAACATTTGGAACACTGATTCTCCATAACATTGACCCAGGTAGACCCAACTGTCTGTTGACCCAAGGTAGACACTAGTGTGCATTGTCCTTCTATTCCCTTACAGCGAGACCGTCACCCACTGTGGAGCAGGTTTGTGATTCTCTATAGCTGTGACTCAGGTAGACCATAGTGTTCATTGTCCTGCTATTACCTACATTGAGGCCGTGACCGCCCACAGTTGGAAAGGTCGGTGATTTTCCATAGCATTGACCCAGGTATACCATAGTGTACATTATCCTGCTTTTCCTACAGTTATACCGTCACCGCCCACAGTTTGGCAGGTCGGTGATTCTCCATAACATTGACCCAGGTAGACTATAGTGTTCAGTGTCCTGTTATTTCCTACAGTGAGGCCGTCACCACCAACAATGGAGCAGTTCGGCGAGGCCGAGGAGGGATCCTCCGTGACGGTCCGGTGTATAACGTCCGGATTTCGTCCCGCCATCGGTATCGCAATGGCCTGGACATACCATGACAGTACGGTCAAACCTGTAACAGCACCGTCCATCGCCGGTACAGACACGTACACGGCGACGTCCACAATACTGTTCCCTGTACAGAAGGCGGACAACGGAGGGAGGCCTGAGTGTACAGTGTCACATCAAACACTGGAGACGCCACTCGCAGCATCAACCACCATTGACGTCCACTGTAAGTATATATTGTTGTAATGTAACTGTACAGACACATCCACGGTGGTTTAGCGTACAGCGGGTGGACAACGGAGTAGATGTTTGTGGTACTGAATATGAAATTATATCGATAAGAGAAAATATTGGATTATAAAATGTGATGTGGCTTTGACTGGAGAAATTGACCTTATGGGTTTTGCAACCACCCTAGATCCAGATCACCTGACTGTGCATCCACACAATTTAATCAGCATCTGTACTGTTCGCCATTACATCAATGGAACACCCTCCATTGCTCTAACTAACAATATATATAGTTACCAGGCTACAGAAAACCTATTGTGAGCCGAAATATATAGTGAATGCTGTAGTGAAAATATAAGCAAATGTGAATTTACGATGATTCCTGCCTTATTAGCTCATAAATTATCCAGGAAAATAAAAGTTAACATTTGAAAATAGGTCAACATAAAATAAAATGTATTTGAAAAAATATATTTTAGACTCCATGTTAAAATATCGTAGAGAAAAAATATATGTTTTTCACCTACCTACTTTTTCTGCTTCTGATCAGTGACATAGTCATATTCATGTTAAGTGTTTGTGCTCAGTCTGTTTGATGCTCACAGTAACAGATACACACACAACACTTGGACAATATCATATGTGAGGGGTGTACACCATAATTTGCCGTACCCAACACACTAAGCATCAAATGTCAATCATTCATCATTGATAGTGGAGGGGGCATTTAGTGTTACCCTTGTCCGTCCGTCCGTCCGGGCCAACGCACGGCGGTTTAAGAGGTTAGGGGCGTGGCCTAACACAAAATATGCCTTTGATTTATTCCGTAAGCTCATAAATTATATTGATGTGTAAGGGTTTTCTCTTCGCTCCCCATAAACCCAAAATGTTGGTACGTCCGTCCGTCCGTCCGTCCTTCCATCCATCCGTCCGTCCGCACACACATTTACACAATACTAGATACAGACCTGGCACTTGGTTTGTAGCTTCCTTATGCTGACTAGATGCGTAAAGTTTATTTTGATTTTTTACTCAACCCCCGGGTCATGGATTATCTCTTTTCAAGCTGGTACATGAGTAACGACGAGTATTGATGTATAATAGGTGTAAAGTATGTATATATTTTTCAAAATACGCAGAATCATGTTTCATAGTTTTTTCCCACATGTATGACCGACTTACAGCCATCGGAGGAATCAACGCTATGTGTTACATATGTATTACAGATGCTCCTGAATCGGCCAATGTGACCGGTAGTAGTCCATTCACAGCCAACGGGGTGAACCAGCTGACACTAACGTGTACCTTTATGGCTGGTAACCCGGGGTTGACGTCCATCAGTTGGAGCCGGGCGTCCAGGACGGGCTCAGTTACTCAGCCAGCGTCTACCCAAACCACCCTGGTGTTCACGCCCACGTGGGACGCGGACGGCGACACCATCACGTGTACGGCCGACAACGGTGTCCGGGCGGTGACCAGTAGGCCCTTCACACTGGACCTCCACTGTACGTATGGCTTATAGTATTCTCTGTTTTAATGTAGAAATATAATGTTATATTGCATTGTATATTACCTGGGGAAAGGTACATAGTTCTTTTGTGATTACAAGGTCACATTTTTAGTAGTTTACACTATTTCGTGTATATGTTCAGAAACTCCACAATGCAGCTGATGCAGCAGATTATGTACTAACTATTATTGCATAGATGGGATTTGGCATTTCTCATTATACAACGACGCCTTACCCACGGCTCACGTATCAATATATTGTGCAGATAGTCGACACACAGTTTGTCTGTCCGAAATTTGTGCTAAAAGTATTCGGTTACATACGAGGATCATCCAATCAATAGTGAAAATGAATATGCAAGTTCGTAATTATATTGTGTGTATATCTGAATGAAATTTGGCATGCCGCTATACTGACAATTCGTGAATGACATCGCATTATAGTATGTCATTGCGTAATATGACATCGTAGTGACATGACGTCATCATCACATATGTACAAATAATTTGGTCAAACATGACGTTTTCAACTTTTATATAGAAAGCAAAAACTTCATGTTGGTAGACGATATGTATGTGAGCAGATAGCTACGAGTATTGACATTAATCATGGATCATCTCAAACAGTTTGTACTTGTAATTTGTAATGAGAGATTAATGGTCGCGCGGTGGTGTACTCGCTGTCCAAAATATCTTGAAAATGCAGGCAGTTGAGGTCATTAGTGACGCCATATGTCTGGGATATTATATTTCACCCTCTTCATTATTTGGATTTAAGTGCGACTTAAACGTATTTCAAAATATAAATAAATAGGTTTTTATCGAAGCTTCATTATGCCGTGACCATGGGAGCTTGATGTGTCCCCTCCGGTTGTCTAACAACTCAATTATGAACTAGATTTGTCAGTAAGAGAGGCTTATGGAATACACCCCGCGTGGGCCCATGTACCCCCAAAACTAAAATTTTAATATGTACAGTTCTTCCATTATGTGGGTCTGTGACCTTGATCTACGGATCAGCGGGGGTTGGACGGTCGTGAATTTGTCACGGCATGATAGTATAGCCATAGAGGAATGCATGGGTGAAATATTAAGACTTTTTGATAAAGGAAGTATAAGTTATAACATATTTCCCTGATGTTAAGTTTAGTGACGGTAGGACGGACGGACGGACGGACGGACGGACGGGTCCGGACTGACGGATGGCAGTATACCCCCACAACTCGTTGCTGGGGTTATAAACACACAGACGGTTGCATTGTATGATTCTGGTTGCGACATCGACGGAAAATGTTTGAACTCTTTATATGTTAGAGTGATGGCTAATGAATAACTTTGGCCCGGGTGTCATTTTGGGAAGTGGAAGGTATGAAATTCAAGATGACGTCCAAGACGTATGGCCGATAAATGGGTTTTTACAGAACTTCCCATTTAATTAGATTTTATTTACCATTTTTGTATTTGCCATAAACAACACTATGATAGCCAATATTCAAGGTCAAATTGCAAAATAAAGAAGAAAGATTTACAATTCTACCTCATAAACGTTGTATCTGGGTTGTTGAAAAAAATCCTAGGTATTGGATTAGTAAAAGCTGGGCAGTTGGGCGGATGTACGGGCGGCGACGGCGGTTAGCCCGTTTTAATTGTCAATGTTAAATAGTTCGTGCTTAAACCTGTTTCTCACTTACTATACCACCTATTACTTGAAGGATTCCTTTAATAGGTGGACAGTTTATTGATCTGAACATGTGTGACGCAATCATACCACCAATGGCATGACCTTGACCTTGTGACCTGAACAATGGTGCTTAATCACTTAGCCATTTTCTTATGTCAAAAACTTTGTAAGACTTTCTAAAATGACTTTGAAATTATAGTTCATTTAAAGTTGTTGTTTATACACAATCTCTAGCTAGACTCCAGTATGCCATGGGGGCATGTCCATGTTTTACAACATAATTTATCGTTATTGTATATGTTAGACTTGTGTTTGACAATTATTTCTGGCATGGGTGTCATTCTAGAAAGTAGAGCCAAATGTATTAATGTACAGTAATGGAGGGCGCCCCGACTACTGTCCTGACGTGTACGGCCACCAGTATAATATAGATATCACCATCATGGTTACATTACAGACATCCCCGTGGCCTCGATGCCTGATTGAGACGTCACAGTAACGGAGGGCGCCCGACTACTGCCCTGACGTGTACGGCCACACGTATGGTGTAGATACATGTACCACCGTGGTTACATTACAGACAGCGCCGTGGCCTCGATCCGAGGTGGAGACGTCACAGTAACGGAGGGCCTCCCGACAGCCCTGACGTGTACGGCCACCAGTATAATGTAGATATCACCGTGGTTACATTACAGACAGCGCCGTGGCTTCAATCCCGGGTGGAGATGTCACAGTAACGGAGGGCTCGCCGACTACTGACCTGACGTGTACGGCCAACAGTAAACCGGCCCCCACCTTCACCTGGTACAAGGACGGTAAGGCTACACTGGAGAGTGGAACGGGGACCGGGGCCAGCAACCAGTGGACATACACTTACAATATCCAGGATGTAAATCGTGGTCGGGCCGGCCGGTACCGGTGTCAGGTCGATAACGAAGTCGGCTCAGCGAACAGCGCGTACATGGAGTTGATCGTGCAGTGTAAGTTTGTGTCAACCTCTGCTAGCACAGTTGAGAGTCCGGCGTGTGTGCACAGGAATGCATTACATATTGTACTGAATTAACGTCCATACTCGATTATCCACTGAATCACGATAAATATGTTTAAATATATGTAATATCTTTAATTGCATATTCATATGAATATGTTGGTTTACGATTATTTGTTACAAATTGTGTTTTGTTAAACAGACGTGCATTGATCGCAGAATCTAATTATTTTAGTTTGTTACTCAAATAGGCATATCTATATGTAGCGTTTTGTGAAATGTCGTTGTTATTTTGTTTCTTTATAATTGCCAGTTGTTTAGTTGTGATATAAATACTCGTGTTGGGGAAAATGTCCAATTCAGATCCCCCAGATGTTGTGGCTACGGCGACAGTGAATGGTCAGTATGTGGACCTGACGTGTTCGCGATCTGGTGTTCCCAGCATCTACCTGTACTCAAACTGGGTGCAGACGTGGCCGGGGTACGGGGAGATAACTCGCCCCATCTTGGAAGCGGCCGCAACGCTCCGACTGTCCAACACGACTTATGCACATTCTGGTGTATACACATGCCGGGTCAGCAACGGGGTAGCACCGTATGGCACCAATGAGCTCATCAGGGCAGCTTCTACTGCGGCTCTGACAATCAAATGTTCGTGCAAAACACTATTATACAATAATCATATTATTTACAATTCGTTATAACTACAACATACGATCACCTCAGTTTGTTTTTGGAGAATTTGAAAACATTTAAATAAACAGTTTGAACAATAAAAATATATGAATGGCCGTTCTACAGTCAGTAGAAATTCATGGACTGTGTGTTGCTTGATGATGAGCAGCCATTACATTGCATGACCAAGTATAGCTGTAGCGGACCACATCGGAACAGGTTTATACCTAATCAGCATTTGATTCAAAGATAATTGTTTTGTAAATGTTATGGGATACATGTATTACATATATATATATATATTGACATTCAACTGTTGCTGTATGGCGCACATAGTTACCATCTCGGCCATCTTAGTATTCACATGCCATCAGTCAGTTTCAGCACTTGTAGGGTTCGACACATGCAGCAAAAGGTATGTTACACTGTGTAAATCATCAGGTCACTGCGTTAACCTAATTTCGTTGCTACGGGTATGACAATATTGCCCATTATTGTCTGCTAACAACACGCGTATGATGGCAGCACAAACACAATATATATACCTTATTGCACTTAATACAGTCAGCATGGAAAATACTATGTGTACTATTAAAATAGCCTATCTGGCTGTACACTCAATATAGACTCATAGAGATTTCGGTGTTTTATAAAAAAAGAAATACGAATATTTATTAGATTAGGTATTGACTGGAACTACATGTAATGAATAGGACGCATAGAGATATTTTAAACATGTTGTACCTAATTGTATTACGTTGTCTATCACATCCTGAGCTACCTGGGTCGAACGCTACAACAAGTGCAACTGGCCGATAGATGGTCCATGCTAACATGGCTCAAAAGGAAATCCAATGCACAGTAGAGTATACACTAAGAATAACAGGGTCAGATACACTTTATACACATATTCAATAAAACTTTCTAAGCTAGTGTCTTTGAAACAACGTGAAGTAATTCCTTAAGCCGTTAACATCATAACTTAACACAGGTTACGTTGTTCGACCACATAGGCGGATCGATTGTAAATGGGCACATTATCTGCGATAGAGTTGTACTAGTTGTGGAATTGATACCATTTACGGATTATAGTTAGGTGTAGCGGACTGAGCAGTTTATGGTCCGGAGATACCGTATGTATAGCAGCTACATATACTCTGCCATATTCTGCTTGTCGTGATAAACCCTAATCCTAACCCATCTAATTTACTGATACATACCAGGCGTATGTTTCAGCACGTCCAGTTATCGTTACACCAAGCCGTGCGGTAAATGATATAAACAAGTTCGCTGTGAAGCTGGACCACCCCGCCAGTGTCACCACTACATATTACTCACCGGCCACGCCGACGCTGGTTATCTGCTACAAAGTTATCGACAACGTTCGACAATCTCCGTCGGTTGGTAACTTGACAATAGAGGCGACACAGATAAATCTTCCTGTATTCAGTAGCATGGTGCCGACAATGGGAACCAGATCAACTGTCACGTGGACAATTGTGACAGAGTCCGGACTGGGTGTCTACGACATTGTCATAACCAACGCGATAGGCGAGGCGTCCGTGTTAATGGAAGCTGTTATGGAAAGTAAAAACATCCACACTTTGGTGTTCGGTGAACGATAAGTATCCTTAGCCATACCAGCCTGTCGTAGAGGAGCGTTCATAAAGTTATGATACGGACGTTGTATCTTGCATATTTATTGACAGATATATTGCAGTTATATGTGTTCAAATATGAAAGTCGTATATGTATGAGGCGTGCAAGAAAGCAAGTAGTTGATTAATTGGGATTGGGTTGTGTAATCAACCTACAACAATATACTCGTCTGAGACTAATGGGAGCACGAAACAATACAATATAAAACTGTTCTACACATCCCGACTTATTATTTCGTATATGGAAAACGGTCCGAAAAGCAGAACAACGTTTCACTTAATATATACACCATTGTTGACGGGATGCTGCTATTGGATGTAATATATCATACTAATAATAAGTACATACACATTAACGTCATGCCAAAATCCTTTAGCCGAGCCTATTTTCCTGAAATATTACTGAGCGTCTTTCATACACTTTGATTAGAAATGTCTCATTGATTGAACAACTGTCTATGAAATGTTCCTTCACTGTCAGTATCGCTAGTACATACAGTTTCATCTATGTAAGGTTGATAATGTTATTGGTCCAAGATTCTTCTTAAGTGAAATTGGCCTCTCCTACAGGACCGCCAGACAACCCAGAACATTTCAAAGTGTTAAACGCCCAACCGACACGTGTTGATGTTTCCTGGCAATCGGGGTTTCACGGAGGCTACCCACAGACAGCTGTGGTACAGTACAGCACAGACGGGGTGACCTGGATCGACGGTCCATCACAGGAAACCGGTGTCAGTGTTAGCCGAGAGCTGAACCAAGTTACAGTGGTCTCGCTCAAACCCGGCACTGACTACTACCTACGGATGTATGCACACAATCAGCTGGGATCCAGTCCGTATACAGCTATACATAACGTGACAACAGGTGGCATAAAGAACGAAGGTGTAGTATATTACTTAACTGTAGTTTCATAATTGTTTACAACAGCTCCTGGACTACATTTTAATTAATGTACGACCATTCATAGTACATGAGTGATATCCTATATATACACAGTTCCTCTACCAGGCCGCAGTTAGAGAATAAAATTAACACCACTTCCATTTGGCTGACGATTCCTCTACACAGCCTCACTAGTCATCTTGTCGACTTTACTCGACTGCTTAAGTCGCCTACTGTCATCATCGCGTAGAAACCTGTATTTTGGGTGGGGAGTGCTACACCAACCTACAATACAATAAACAGTTCATTGTTAAACCACTGATAAATATGGATTAGATTGTGTAATCAACTTAAAATAATAGTATTCTCGTCTGGGACGCACGATTAGCGCACGAAACAACACATACTTGTATACGGTATACACAGAACAACGTCTCACAAAATGTGTCCAACATTGTTGACGGGATTCTGTTAGTGCATGTAATACATCATACTAATGAGTAAACACACATCATTAATCGTTCCATAACGTGCTAGCGTAGTATATAATCCTGAAATATCCATAGCCCATGTTGTGAGCGCCGTTTGCACACTTTGATTAGAAAAGTCTAATGCATTGACATTCTGTCAATGAAATGCTCTTTCATTGTCAGTATCGCTAGACTAAGTACATACAGTTTCCTCTATGTAAGGATGGTATTTTAATTTGTCCTACATTATTCTTAAGTTGAATGTCCCTCTCCTGCAGGACCACCAGACACTCCGGAATATTTCAAAGTGTTAAACATCCAACCTACACATGTTGATGTATCCTGGCAATCGGGGTTTCACGGCGGCTACCCACAGACAGCTGTGGTACAGTACAGCACAGACGGGGTGATCTGGATCGACGGTCCCTCACTGGACACGGGTGTCAGTGTTAGCCGAGAGCTGAACCAAGTAACATTGGCCTCGCTCATTCCCGTCACTCAGTACTACCTAAAGATGTATGCACACAACCAGCTGGGATCCAGTCCGTATACAGAGATACTCAACGTAACAACAGGTGGCACAAAGGACGGGTCAGTGAAAGGTGTAGTATGTTAACATTCTGTACTTAGGTGATATATTATTTAGAATTTTGCTCCGTATTGGAACGAGAAAAGAGAACGACAATATCCTTCTAATTGGTTTGTTGAAATAACAATTCATATCTGAGAAGAATCAATAAATACCGCCATATTGGTTGCATGTATTGTTTAGGTAAATATTACCATTACAGCGCTGAATTATTTTGTGTCGACAGTTTATTTTAATTTCCATTTTTATGCCACCGGGTTTCGAAGAAACGGGTGGCATATAGTGTTTGGACCGTCCGTCTGTCCGTCTGTCCGTCTGTCTGTCTGTCCGTCTGTCCGTCTGTACATCCGTCTGTCCGGGCCAACGTCCGGGGGTTTGAGAGCTTAGGGGAGTGGTTAGGAACAAAATATTCCTTTGTAATATTCCGTAAGCTCATAAACTCTATTGTTGTTTAGGGGCTTTTTCTTTGTTCTTCAAACAATGGAAATACCCCATAAACCCAAAATGTTGGAACGTCCGTCCGTCCGTCTGTCCGGGCACACATTAGGGTACTTATGGGGTAGGGGGCGTGGTCTAAGACAATGGGCTAGGGTTAGAACACAATGGAACTTAATCCGTACCCCGTAAGCCTATTGTATCTTAAGGGGTATTTCCTTTGATATTTTATATAGCAAGTACCCCCTAAGGTCCGAAATGTAAGTCTGTCCGTCCGTCTGTCCGTCCGTCCGTCCGTCACACTTTTCGGTTAACCACTTTGTCACAGTTTCTCAAATTTCGGTTAATCACTTTGTCACAGTTTCTCAAATATGCTGCAGGTGGCATCCGTGTTCGACAGACGCATTTCTTGTTTCTTTAATAAAACATGATTTTGCAGCACTTGAGAATCATCTCCACTGGAAACGATTCTGGAGTCCTGCTGGGCCATGTTTTTGTTGCGCTGTTGAGAAATATGAAACAATAGCAGACGACAATGTTCGTCTCCCGCATTCAAAAGGTTGACAAAATATCATGAGCAACAATATATACATCCAAATGTTTTATTATACACTGCTTGTTATACAAAGCAAACACCACGCCTGATATCAATTTAACAAAAAAAAACAAAACGTAAGACATTCACAGAGTAGACTACGACCAGACTACACGTTCGTGTATTCTGATCAATGTCCACAATGACTGTATTTCATGATGCAGAATTAAGTTGATCATCGAATATCAAGAGAGCATCGTAAAATGATCCAATACACTGACTGTAGATATGAAAACATAACCAGAATAGGCTCTGATCAGCCTGCTCATCTGTGCAGTCTGATCATAGCTCACACTACATGCAACTATGTAATACAAATCAAACTACTACTCACTGTTAGACAATCAGAGTATATTCTGACTAGCATGTATGCATGTACTGGTCGGAACCACACTGCTTGTCGCTAACATTGATGTTAATTGACAACCTACTTATCGACTTACAAAATGTATGTTTTACATGTTTGTGGCTTGTTATAAAATAATAAAAGTATTGTTGTCTACAGGCAATTCAAAAGAGAACAAAATAAGTTCACAACAAAAAGATAAAGATTTCACACATTTAAAAAAAGAAAAAAAGAAATAACAATTTGTTCACATAAGGTCTTTAGTACGTTTACCACACTGGTCGCAAGTCTGTTATATACCAGAGGAATATACGCACTGAAATGCTTGGTTGTGTGATCCTAAACTCACATCGTATATCAATATAAGCATGGTTGTGTCAGCTACACATATACGGGTCGCTATTTGCATTTGAGAAACGATTATTCGTGCCTCTACCGAACATGCCGTACCACTTTAGCTGCGGACGTCCGCTAGATGATAAGGTCACAGACGAGTAAAACGCCAAATAAGTCACTTTCTCTCAGTCATCCATGCTTGTTAAAGCGTTTCTGTCATGTTTCTGTCACAGAAGGCGTGGCAGGGTCTTCCATTGGTGACATTGCCGCCACTGTCGGAGGTACAGTGGCGGTGGTGATTGTTGTCGGCTGTATCGTGGTAGGCGTCTTCTACAAAAAGGGATACCGATTCAGGAATGGTAGGTAGAAGAGCATGTATGTGTCATGTGTGCAGCGATTACAACTTGCATGTCTCCCCACCGCAAACTGTAACGTAGTCGATTAAGGCATTATGTATTCGGTTTCCCATAACTACTTCGTGATATCTCACACGTGATTTCGTCAATTGGTCCTCTGTCATATGAGGGATGGACGACCATGCAACACCCGCTAGACCCAGGTCAATGCCATAACCTTAATATATTACCAAACCTGAACATTGGGGGCATACTTTTTAAGTTGTTGTTTCCGTTCACAGACACTATTGATATTCCACACACACTTTCCTTTCCTGGTTATGTAGCATGTTCTCACTAACTCACAATCTTTTTTCTCTGAAATTACCCAATGTCAAAGTCACAGTTTCTTTCATTCTCAAAGGTTGGCATCAGGATTATTTTGATATATTGTTTCAATTAACACAACAATCTGCTATTGTACACATGTATGCGTTGCTCCAGTTATTTTATATCATGGTGCGACACTTTGTTCATGTCATGATCCCGGAATTACATATGTTTGCACCAGGGCACACCCGGGGGGCCTTCAGTAATTACTAGTTACCGTTACATGTTACATGCTATCAAAATATACTATTATATGACAACAAGGACTGTTAAGCAAACTTGTTGTCAAATGAATGCTGAAACACAATGTACATGTATTATAGATGTAACTTCTGTATCTAAGTATTGACGACTGTACATGCATACAATGGTGCATGTATATCTATATTGCACACGCACACTGTTTGAGTTAGTGGATAATTTTGATATATATGAATTTGCCTTTTATTCTACTTACATAGGTAAAGATGGGACGAAATACACTGGCAGGTAAGATTATTGTACGTAACTATTGTATCCAACGAGTGTGTAATATCGGGGGAAGGTGAATGCTAAAATGCAGGCTACTAGCAAAGGTGGTCGTCATTCAAGTAATGGGTTAGTGGAATAACGGAGCGTACTCCCGTATGAAAACAAGCGCTATACAATGTTAACGAGAAAATAAACATCACCCATTGGTAATTATTTCGGTGGATTGTGATACGTGCATCATGGGCAACTAACTCACAGTTGCTACCACAGCGTGTTCGTATATAAAGTACATTTGTAATACATCAGTATGCCATGATTTATGCAAACTGTTTGTTTCCGTGGACATTACAGTGAGCAAACCTATGTGAACCACAAGATGATGGACGAGGTACAAGGACAACGCAGTAAGTATATACTTTGTTTACATGTGTGTATTGGCTAAGACACGAACAGACTGCAGCCAAGACAATAATCATTGTTGGTCGCAGGTGCAAGGGAAAATCGGATCGATGGCCATTATAAACACGATGACAGCGGTATGTGTGTTGTGGTGGGGTTTAAGACCCGTTTATTTAAGACAGTCCGCATCGCTCTACACACCAGTTTACAATATAGATGTGTCAATGTTCACTAAGCTGGACTAACGCGGTTTCCAGAAACAAGTCATTATTACTTAGATTGTGCTCAATTGTCAGTAGGTCATCTCGTCGTGACATCTCGAGCTGTAAGTTGCTATCTGTATTCAGCGGCTCCACTTGATATGACCGACGTCCGGTCACACAGCAATGACCTCTACAACATGTTTTGTAAATATGATTACGATTATCACTGCGATCCGTTCAAAGGGCGACACTCAGACAATATCCTAAGTTCAGTTCACTGTGCTTATACGGAGGATATGATCGACTACTATGATAGAAAAGTGTTGTGTTGACTTCACCGACCGTGCCTAGTGATACATTGTATATAGAAACTCACGGCAGCATGATGCCAAACGATATGGCAGTTTCGACGATAAAATAAGTATACATGCATTAGGGGCATTTTACTGATGAATACTTTGGTTTTAATTAATTGTGTGTTTCGTTTGAGAAAATTTGCATATGTTTGACAGTGCAGGAACAGTCTCTATTCAGTTGAGCTTAAGAAATAGGGAACATATACAATCAATGTAGCGATAGACCGAACTGGGCACCAACTGTAGCTGGAACATCCACCATATTGTACGATCATTTAGCCATGTAAATTGTGTGCCGCCTTCTTGTCATCCCATGATGGGGATCAGGGACAATGGGCGTCATTGTGCTACTTATGCAGTATACATATGTATATTTCAACATGTAAACTGTAGCTGGAACATCCACTATGCGATCATTAACCATGTAAACCATAGCTGTAACATCCGCCATACGATCGTTTAGCCATACAAACGGTAGCTGGAACATCTACCATACGATCATTTAGCCATGTTAACTGTGAGCCGCCATCTTGTCAGTCCAGGGTGGATTCCGGAGACAATGGGCGCCGTTTTGCTACTTATTCAGTATTTACATATGTATTTAGCCTTGTAAACTCTAGCTGGAACATCCACCATAGGATGGCTTAGCCATGTAAACTATAGTTGGAACATCCACCATACGATCATTTAGCCGTGTAAACTATAGTTGGAACATCCACCATACCATAATTTAGCCATGTAAACTGCAACATCCACCATACGTTCGTATAGCCAATAATAATGTAAAATTTAGCGGGAACATCCACCATACGATAGTTTAGCCATGCAAACTGTAGCTGGAACCTCTACCATGCGATCGTTTAGCCATGTAAACACTAGATGGAACATCCACCATACGATCGCATAGCCAATAATAATGTAAACTGTAGCGGGAACATTTTCTTACTGTATCCAACGTCGGTAGTAAGCCTTTGACTTCTTAGACGTATATTTTATTAATTTTCTTAATCACTGGTATGTAAAAATCCACCATACGATAGTGTAGCCATGCAAAGTATAGCTGGAACATATACCATATGATCGTTTATCCATATAAAAAGTAGCTGGAACATCCAACATACGATCATTGAGCCATATAAACTCTAGATGGAACATACACCATACGATCGTTTAGCAAAGTTAAAAACTGTAGCTGGAACATCCACCCATAAGATCGTTTAGCCATGTACACGGTAGCTGGAACATCCACCTTACAATCAATTAGACATGTAAAATGTGGCTGGAACATCCACAATACGATCATTTAGCCATGTAAACGGTAGCTGGAACATCCACCATATGATATTTTAGCCATGTAAACGGTAGCTGGAACATCCACCATACGATCGTTTAGCCATGTAAACGGTAGCTGGAACATCCACCATACGATCGTTTAGCCATGAAAAAGTTAGCTGGACCATCCACCTTACAATCATTTAGTCATGTAAACGGTAGCTGCAACATCGACCTTACACTCATTTATACATGTAAATTGTAGCTGGAACATCTACCTTACACTCGTTTAGCCATGCAATCTGTAGCTGGAACATCCACCATACGATCGTTCAGCCATGCAAACCATGAACAGCTATCTTGTTAGGATGGATCACGTTCATGTAGGATCACGATAAAACCACATAACACATATTTGGTTGCAAGTTTCGTTTCAATACGAGTTGTTCGTATTAACGTCCACTTGGCCAGTGTTATCTACTGCTGCTAAATTATGTCGTACAACATCAGCAAGACAATCATGACAATATCTCGTCTGCAACGGCGAAACATATCGGTATATCATAACGCATGACAGCTCATTTGTAGTTTGTCCTTTCTAATGAACACTGTACATCAGTAAGACACACGATCACTACATATCCTGTCAGTCTGCGACCAGTAACAAAGCAACTCCAGTGATACATAATAATATTATGTAGTTAAATCAACCGGGATCGCACCTGTAAGCAAACGCACACACAACATGTCCGTACGGTTTAAGTTATATTCAGCCACATCATTGATAAGGAGAGATGGCATCGTTAATGATTCGTACATACCCTTGTCATATGTTTCAGGAATCGATTCAGCAATGTCAGAAAACTGCATAGTCCCCAAAAGGTATTACCTTTTCGACTTTTGTCATGAGTGTTTCCGTTGATTTGATCAGTCATGATACGTATTTTTAGTGTCACTGCCACAGGCAATGATCGCTATCAGGCTGCTATCAGGCTATTCGATCAGGAACGATCCTGTTCACTAATTCCATAAGCCCTATTTCTAAATTCACAACCAAATATCGGTGTTACAAGCCTATCCCATTGTTGCGTGGACGGCTACTTTTCCCGTCACAGCCACTTTATCTCTAGCCCTCGTGGCAATATTCGACAGTTCAGTTTTTCCTACGGCAACACACGTCAATGGCTATCATATCGTATTAGCATGTCTGGTAAAAACTATGTTAAAGGTGCATGCCCACTCAGTAGGCACAGACTATTTTGTATAGCATTTAAATAAGTGCATAATTGTGTCACTATTCCATCTATACATATACAACCAGTAAGTAATATTGATTTTTTTGATAGTGACGCGCAGTGGTATCAGACTATTTTCATATGCAAATGAGGCATGATATTTTGTAATTATTATACTTATTAAATATGTCACCTTAAAGTATACGATTTTCGACAGATCATTGCACATCAAAATATAAATACAGAGAATTAATAGTTAAGTCCGTTAACATTTTAAGGAAACACGGTTATCGCCCCTGATATCAGTGTGGAAATTTTCATCTGATATAAAATGTATTATAATAATGCCAATCAGTACGTGGGATAATGGTGAATGAATGTGTTTTTGTCGGAAAATGTCTCAAATTATGTATCTGATATACAGAACAGTTTGTGCCTACTGAGTGGGCATGTACCTTTAAACTGAATTTCGCTTGTTGTAAATGTTGGCAAAACTAATAATCTGAATTTCACTCCAATTTCTAAGTTATATCCAACCGAATCAATCATATGATGTATAAATAATAATTGCCACCCGTGTACATATTTACAGCGACACCGTCCCCGCCACGTATGAAATGTTGGATTCCGCGGGGACAGTCGACTCGGCGACTTACACTGAGCTGGGACTTTATGGTGAGTCGAATATTGGTTTTATTGCAAACAATGAGTTAATATTCGACGCTACAATGTATCAAAAACGATATGGAGAAGCTGCAGTAGGAGACGAATCCAAACGTTTTATAAATCTACTATAATTTACTAGAACGTACTACGATTTAATGGTAAATATATTAATCTGAGAAAAAAAAAGATTTTCAAAATCCGACCACAAAATCTAAATATATTAAAAAACGATGGCAACGTCACTTTACGTGATGGGAGTTAATAGCAACTGACATTACTCTCCATATAGTGTTTGTTGATCTCCATGTTAAACTCTCATATATCCTGATGTGTGTTATTTATTTGTTTATTTTTGCTCAATAAAACCAATATGTGACAAATTTGCGTCAACAATATATTTTGTTTACAGTGGCGTTTAAGTTGATAATACATAATCATAACTACATAGAAAACTAAGTGCGCATTATGTTCGCACACATTATAATGTAACGTTCGACAATGTCCAGCCGTGGGTAATCGTTTGCTGTGGCACGACGGAACTGTTTGAACCACCAACGCCGCGGGTTAAAACAGTTTTCGAGTGCCACAGCAAACGTTTACACACGGCTGGACATTGTCGAACGCAATCAAACAGCTGATTTACGCAAACGTGTTCCGGGGCCGCAGTACACGCATGGAATGCAAAATTTCAGTGCGACCGTTGTAAACTAGTCTGGTGAAATAATGACGCGTTTTAGTAACGTCAAGAGACACATGCATTACATAGGTGTTGGCTTGGCCCCTCAATGAGCATTGTCTGCAGCCATGGTAAAGAAAGCACGTGCTGTACGCTTGAACACGACTGTGAGCGGTGTCGAACAGCGGCAGTCATGTAACAAGTCCAGTTGATGACTACACATTTCTGAAAGCATGAATATTATTATAAATCATTGAAATGTGTTACAAAATGGATACAAACAGTGGCCACTTGCACGTTAAAATCAGAAAAGTCACGTCGGAGTACAATCAGATGTAATTCCATATTCTGAAAGTCTTGAATCAATCAAAGTATAAGAGAGGTGCATCAACTTTAAACTCAAATAATTGTCACCAGGAGACATGGCATGATGTTTGTATGCCATTTATGCATATTGTCGTAAGACCTGCTCGGTCTGAATGCATTTAACCATTATACTAAATCCAAATATATCGGAATACCAATAGCACAAATATTGTGGAGCATGACATTTCCAGACGTCATTAAAGTAGAAGAATGTCTGGTATTCGACCCATAGTCCAAACATATTTAAATATATTCAGCATAGTAGATGGTATAGTATGCCAATATACGAAATCAATGATTATGCACAGATCCAGAAGGTATTTGATGTCGGTGTGACCATCTTTCAGACGGAATGCTCTCTAACCTCATTTAGATAAAAGGCCAAAATGACAAAAATATGTAAATTTAACAAGGGAGGTAAATATGTAAATATGTAAATTCAACAAGGGAGGTAACTCTGGGTTTAACATTTGTGATATATCCGTATTTTTTATTTACTATTTGAACCTTTGTCCAATGGTGCATACGCAGTTAAATTGGTGAACATGCATTCATTCAATTAAACAAATTACAGCTATTTGAATTGGGTGCCAGGTTTTTTGGGACACCCTGTAAGTAATATGAGATTTGCTATCTTGATGCCGAAAATAACTGTCTGCGATCGTGTAGTGTATTTATATCCCGTAAGACTGGTCTGGAAATATTTAGAGCATTTATATTTCTTTTTCAGAATCAACAACTACACAGCAACAGGAATACGAAAATATGAGGATATGAGTGTTTTTGAGTTGGTGTCTGAGAAGGTCTGAAGTGATAGCACTACGTCCGCGGGTGTAGTGATATACGCGGGTGAGCGTTGATTATGGTACCTTTGCTACGATAACTAACCAACGAAACATTGTGTAAATTAGATAACAGACGACTCATGTATATATATTTGTATAAAATATAGCTGTACATACATATACATTACAATTATGTACTTTCCGTGGTATTGTCGAACTTTCTCTATAAGTTCCGTGGTATAGTGTTACAATACAAAATAAATGTATTCTGAAGAAGGAGACAGTGACAGTGGGAACGGAAACGGATTTCAACAGGTGGTGCAAGCACAGACATTGATCATTCTGAATCCAATGTATCAATTGAACAGTTCAAATCTGCGATGTCTGATGAAAAGCTGAACACAATGTTTGAGTTTGTGCGTAACATGGACATTTCCAATTCCCGTATCCGTAACGTTGAGAAGCACATGTCTGAAGATCTGCGCTATGCTACACGCCGCATAAAATTGCCAGAATGCACATCCATTGATCAGGTGGCGAGAAATCGCAGGCAGAATATAATCATACGTGGGTTGCCCGAGTCGCTTGGGGAAGACAGCTTAGTAAGGAGTGTTTTTGTCAGATAAAGTCAATATCACTGCCGATTGCCACATATAGTGCGCACACAGGCTTGGTTGCCGCCACTTGAACAGGGGGCGTGGTTCTGTTGGACAACACAGACCCGTTATT
Organism: Conchocele bisecta; assembly: GCA_029237695.1. Classification (NCBI taxonomy): domain Eukaryota; kingdom Metazoa; phylum Mollusca; class Bivalvia; order Lucinida; family Thyasiridae; genus Conchocele; species Conchocele bisecta. The sequence continues at coordinate 75,807,237 of CM055275.1, forward strand.
GTCGCGTTTAGAGACTGTGCCGATGTGGAAGATATCGACTGAAAAGGACACATGTTGGTGTAAGTCGCGACTACCCAGACGGAAGAAACTGTTCCCTAAACTGAAACTTATAAAATCTGAAGGTGGTACAAGATATATTCTCTTAATGGCAGGACTTGATACGTGGTAGCCGCCAAGAGAACAGGCAGAGGGCTTTGATTGACTCGTGTGACAACATATCAGTATGCTCGAGTGACTCTAGCGTAACTCCTGGGGATCGACTGTTCATACACGCAGAGAGCCTCGACATTGTTCATTCTAATGCACTCTATAAATATCATGCAATCTGATTGGCTGACGGTCATACATTACAAGTATATCATTGTTGATGAACGGTCGCAAATTATTTCAATATGTATTCATACGCCAGTAGTAAAGGAGTGCATTAGCATTAGGTTATCCGCATTGTAATTTTGAAATTTTCGGCGTATATCAGAAAAGCATAGGTCGCAAAACATGTGTAATGGCTCCGCTAGCGTGTCGCCATTAAACATATTTTCCGACCTATCATTTTCTGATATACGCCGCAAATTTCAAAATTACAATACAGTTAACCCTATAGTGCAGAGAGTCTGCTGACGAGCACGACGACTAGTGCGACTATCAATTAGTAATGGTGACGCGGAGTCTGCAGAGCGACCGAATGATAGCGGCGGGACCAGCCCGATAGGTGGGCGTGTATACACCAACCTGAACTAGGACATAAATGGGAGGTCGACACAAATTGTAAACATTCTGGTGTAACGGGAAAATAGTAGACCGGGATATCCATAGACGGAAGCAGTTCTGCGCATGCGGTCACGAATTGAGGCGGAGCCATGTGACTAGGCATAGAGGGATCGTCTCAGAATTCTTAAATATGCATCAAATGACGACAAGAGGCTACTTTGCTTATATGCATTTGTATAAAACTATAAATAAATATATATAACATTTGATCGCGAAGTCGCTCCATAAAACAAGCATGGGAGACGTGCTGGGAAATAAGTAGACACACTCGGATATGAGTAGACACACTGGGAAATAAGTAGACACCCCGGGAAATAAGTAGATACAAGGGGAAAAAAGGAGACACACCGGGAAATAAGTAGACATACCGGGAAATAAATAGACAGACCGGGAAATATGTAGACATACCGGGAAATAGGGAGACACACCGGGAAGTAAGTAGATACACCGGGAAATAAGTAGACATACCGGGAAATAGGGAGACACACAGGGAAGTAAGTAGATACACCGGGAAATAAGTAGACATACCGGGAAATATGTAGACAAGCCGGTTAATATTTGGACATAATGGGAAATAAGTAGACATACCGGGAAATATGTAGACATACTTGGTAAAAAGGAGATACACCAGGAAATAAGGAGACATACCGGGAAATATATAGAGAAGCCGGGTAATATGTAGACATACCGGAAAATAAGTAGACATACCGGGAAATATGTAGACAAGCCGGGAGATGTGTAGACATCCTTGGTAAAAAGGAGATACACCAGGAAATATGTAGACATACCGGAAAATATGTAGACATACCGGGAGATGTGTAGACATACTTGGTAAAAAGGAGATGCACCAGGAAATATGTAGACATACCGGGAGATGTGCAGACATACTTGGTAAAAAGGAGATACACCAGAAAATATGTAGACATAAAGGAAAATATGTAGACATACCGAAAGATAAGTAGACACACCGGGTATCGGGACGCTAGGAGACACACCGGGAAATATGTAGACACACCAGGAAATAAGTAGACATACCTGGAAATAAGTAGACACACCGGGTACCGGGATACAAGGATATACACCGGGAAATACGTAGACATACCGGGAAATAAGTAGACACACCGGGTACCGGGACACAAGGAGATACACCGGGAAATACGTAGACATACCGGGAAATAATTAGACATATCGGGTACCGGGACACAAGGAGATATACCGGCAAGGATTATATACCGGGAAATATGTAGACATACCGGGAAATAAGACACACCGGGTATCGGGACACAAGGAAATACGTAGACATACCGGGAAAACAGTACACATACCGGGAAATATGTGGACAGGCGGGACATATGTGGACACGCCGGATATTATGTAGACATACCGGGAATTATGTAGACATGCAGGGTAATATGCAGACATACCGGGAAATAAGTAGACATACCCGGAAATATGTAGACCAGTCGGGAGATGTGTAGACATATCGGGGAAAAAGGCGATACATCAGGATATATGCAGACATACCGGGAAATATGTAGCCACACCGGGTAATATGTAAACATACCGGGACATGTGTAGACACGCCGGGTAATATGTAGACATTCCGGGAAATATGTAGACAAGCCGTGGAAATAATGTAAACCATACCGTGGAAATGTGTAGACAACGCCAGGTAATATGTAGGACATTCCGAGAAATTATGTAAGGGACAAGGCCGGGAAATGGGAAAATATGTAGACATACCTGAAAATATGTAGACACGCCCAATGTGAATTATGCGATTTCAGCGCGCCTTCCGGATGCTTTTGGCATACAACGGCGTCGAATGTGTCAATCCGTCCGTCTGCCCTTATATCTGTCTTCAAAATGCATATATTTAATCGATTGAAAAATTATAAAAAATAATAATAATTTATTTTTATTTTCACCAAATGTCTTGTTATTTCACACATATCTACCGATTCTCTATAATGCTGCGACAAATGCACGACTGTTTCCTTTCACCAAAACGTCTTGATATTTCACACAAGCCTTTATATATTGAGTCTCAATCATACTACTAACAACGTATGCGACCAGCGTGGTCACAGATACGCGTGCTCATCCGCACGAGCATATCAGGGCCTACACTATTCGCTATTCCGTCAATGGACTAGCAATAATGACACCGGTAGACGATTATAATATAATCATCCTGTGTGAGTGTGGACAGATCCCTCTATGCCTAATCACATGGCTCCGCCTCAATTCGTGGCCGCATGCGCAGAACTGCTTCCGTCTACGGATATCCCGGTCTACCATTTTCCCGTTACACCGGCATGCCCAAATACAGCGACTATAGGAACTAGTACATCTAAAACTAGAAATGGCAATACACATTTACTACGTCATACATATATATGTGCGTGTAGCAATACAATTACTAACATGACAATTGGCTCCTCCATGTGTGTGGTTTGAAGACTAGATTGAATTAGCATATATTTTGTGACGAAATAAACTATGTTGTCATGTTCTGTGTACTTGAGACTAAGACTGACCAGTTACATGTAACATCCGAATCTTACAGCACAAATCCGACAATTTCCTACATGTGTAACCTCCCTACAACAGCCACCTCTCTGCAACTACCAATGTTGTATCTTCCGTTGGCTGTTTTAGATGGGTTGCACTATAAGTCAATACCCCGGCTCATAGTATAACATGCATACCATAGAAAGCTAGTTTGTCACTCGCCATGAGAAAGGGAACTAAATTCTTTCAGTTTGCGATCAACTTAGACCGAACGTTTACATACAGCCTCATCACACCGACTTCGCTCACAATGTATGCTATTTTGATGTAAGATTGGCGCACACGTGTGTAGAAATCATGGATTGCGTATTGGAATTGAATTTTGCATGTGTGAAACCTATTTCTAAACGCGGAAGACGAGATCGCGAACATGCGATGCGAGATCGCGTGATCGCGGGACGAAATCGCGAGATTGAGCGAGCATAATATAATCTCACGTATTCGCGTATCGATCTCGTGTTCTCCCATCGCGCTTTCGCGATCTCACCTCTCGTGTTCGCGATCTCGTACATAGGTCGAAATTGTGAGATGGCAACATGGCCCTAACAGGAAACCGTAGGAATCACAGAATCTAGCACATATTATTCAATTTTTCTGTAATGAATAGAAACGTCATTGATGAGGAATTTATGGCACAGCCAACATAAAGATCATTCATATCATAACTTTAATTGAACCTATTGAAATGTCTATGACGCGCGATCGCAATATACCAACTTTTCCAAATTTCTATGTCATAATGGGGGAGATAATACATGACGAAGGTGTCGAATATAAAAAGGAAATTCACTTTGCACACTTACATTTCACACATAATTCATCTACCAAATATGAAGGCTCCAATGATTACGGTTTCAAAGTGGTTCGTCTTACATTCAGTCCCAACGGGGGAGATAATCCAAGACCTTGAACTCAAAAATCGAAATTGGCGTTGCACATCTACACACCATTAGGAAGCCGCATACCATATACCATGTATCAAGTATCCATCTATTGCAGTTTAAAAGTTAAAAGAAGAGTAACGGACTGACAGAAAAAAGTGACCAAAACAGTATACCCACTTTTCGGAAAGAGGCTATTGTAATAATAATGTAAATACCACTATTAATACGTGTACAATGGTAATCAAAATAAAACAAATTTTACCATGTTCGTAACTCGACAAAACAGCAAAACAGCTCGGATGATGGCTACTTGTTTTTGTGTTTTTGTTTTCATTTCATGTTTTCAATTAAACTAATTCATCATATGTACAGCATCAAACTACACAAATGCTTGGATTGAACATATTAATACTCAATTTTATTAACTTGAGTTAATAGTGTCAGTTCTGACATAACATGATTGTAAAATTGAGAACGAATTAACCAGTTTGAAAAACGCAATGAGAACGAACTGAATTGAGAGCGAACTGACTAGAAACCTGGTAGCCTACTTATAAAGTTTGACATTGTAGCGTCATAGTCTGGCTGTTGAATGGTTGGATCCGGAAATATTTTTTTATTTTTTAACACGCTAAATTTGGTGCCTTGGAAAGAAGAGTTTCTTGCCAATAACATATCCAAAATCCGCTAAAATCCGCTATGGGGAAACGTTTTTAATCAACATGGCGTCCAATATGGCCGCTCGAAACTTGCGAATTTTGACTGAACAATTGAGTTGCCCTAAAGCTACAATTTAAAACACCTCTCGTGGCATAGAATCATCATGTATACAATATGAGATACTTTTAGACTATACAACGAAGAAATTTGACAGTTATCTCGTTTACATAAATTCAAGATGGCCGCTAAATGTCAGCATTTTTGTTAAAAAATCCATATCTTTGCTCTCTGGTGATATATTTATCTTATTCAAAATGATATATTCAGGTGTTTGGAATCAAACAATCGTTTTAGTTAGTATACTATTTAATTCGACATTCAACTAATTTGCATTACTCAAAGATGGCCGCCAGATGTAGAATTTGTTTTTAAAATGTCCTTTTTTTTCTACGTTGATATATTTAAGTGATTTAAAATGGTATATTCAGGTGCTTTGAATCGCAGAATCCTTTCTGTAATTGGACATTTGCCTAATTTGCATAATTCCAAGATGGCCACCATGATCATTAATCTGTACATCAACATAGTTTTGGAGTACAAGAGGTCGTAACTAGCTTTGTAAGGACTCTTGAAATGGCCGCAGAGAACGATGAAATCCGCAAACTTACGGAATCTTTTGGAAGTATGCACATTTCAATTATAATGAATGATACGAACATTGAATTGCGTAAATGAGCATATTATTTCTGGCCACTGTAGCTATAAGTTTGATGAATTTGTCTCCAAACAATGATGCATGTATGATTGCACGTCCAGGGTATTTAGTCGACTGACCATGCCAGATTCGGGAAATTCTCACTACATTATTTGCTGTCACTCCTTAATCAACATTATCATTGATCATGGTCTCCTCAATAGTATTGCAGTCCTCCCCTCGACAATCACCACAAGCAGTAACGCATTTGAGCTCATTATTTCGACATGAACGCAGGTTTCCTCCGCACGGGTTCCTCGATGACATCTTACAATTACATCGGATGAATTTCAGCAGATCTTCTGGTGCAGGTTCTATGTCTGTCGTAATGGGTATTAGTTTCGACCCGTGAAGCTTCCAACCCCATTGAGTGGGATCTAGGTTGGAGTTTCCAAGACTTTCCCAGATAACAACCTGCAGGTGAACCCTAATATTTTGAAAACAAACTGCCCTCTCAGTAGGCGGTAACTTCTGGGGTTCGATAGCCGTTCTGCTGGAACTTCGTGTACCTCATATGTCTGAGTAATTATCCGCCCTTGCCCAAGTACATTAGCACGAAGAGATCTGAGCCAGCCGCTCCTACCTGTTTATTTGAAGCACTCGGTCTACTGATTTCATTCGAGCGTCGTTGCAATTCAACATATGATTCTACTTTCTTCAGCAAGTTTGTATTTCCCTGTCCATATAGTGCTGATGTTGTGTCACACCCACCCCATGCGTGCAGAAACATAACGTGTCTGGTGATGGTGTCTCCAGCTTAACGGGCTATATCCGCTACCTTCCACACTCCACCGCTTGTGTGCGACTTTCGCATCTCAAATTTGAAATACATATCCGATAGGGAGTTTTTCCATGATGAACAAGCAAAATCAGAACATCAGAATCATCCGCAACAACAACAACTTGTCGGTCAGATACCAATTCCAAAGCTACCGATACTATCTTTGTGTCTGAGGTGCTATTGTGAACAACGTGACCAGCATACGCAGCAAACCTCCTGATTGCTGTGAACCTCCGTCACATCAGTGAGGTGGATGTCTAACCACCCGCCGTTGGTGCTCGTGATCTTTTATCGATGGCGCTTGTCCATATCCATCAAATGCAATTGAACATGTTCCGTACCTGGCGTCCACGTACCTGACATACTGGTCGGCAATTTCTTTGTATGTGACTTTTATCATCCATTTGATTATATGAAGGAGAGCGCCCCCATCAAGGACAATGGTTGCTTCGTTGCGTGATTGTAATACATCGAAACCGTTCGGCAATGATTCGCGAGTTGTGCTTGTGTTGGCTTCCGGAGTGCATTGTCCTTGAACAAATATGTTGGCACTACCGTTAGCTAGTATTCGAAATACTTCTCAATGTGTTCTCGTTGTGTGATCGCTATCAGCCGCGAGAACAAAAGTGTTGGGTCAATAACCACTCGTTGGTTTCCAATCTTAACACCTGGCGTCAAATGATTGAGCGTTCGAACCTGCTCACTCCGTTTGATGGATGCATCGGCGACACTTATGTTGTTGAGCTTCTCCTGAATACTCGACCCAACCACTTTTGTCTCGTCGCAATTAATGTCGTCGTCTGATCCTGCTATCAATCCGGAGGATAAAGAACGCAACCGTGGTTCACTTGGATCGAATGCTTAATGTCGATCAAACCATGTTTGAATACTGGATACATATGATTCATCACGCCCACTCCTGGACTGGCCAAGATTCTCATGTTGTTCGAAAATCTCATGTCTCCTGTTCGTTAGGTCTGTAATTGCACCATGCATTTGTGCGCACTTGTGCATGCTATATACCCATTTCTGACGTACAGATTCAGTTATACCTTTTCAGAATACCAGCTAATCTACAACGAACACAGCCGAGTGAGCAGGGCTGCGGGGGATGTCAAAGCAGCCATCTACAGCGTCAAGAACATCAGCCTAGAGTTTGATATATTCAGCCAACCAGTACGCAGGCCGTCTCGCAATCCTGTATGACCGCATCCTGCGCCACCGCAAGATCAGCAGAGACAAGAGCGATACACTGTGGAACATCAATCTGAACGTGCCCGTCCGCAGCATGAGGTGTATCTTGATGTTCTTTGAAACCCCGACAGACGCTTTCGCCAGAGGTATTTTACAATCCGAAGATCACAAAATGTGAGGTCACCATTGATGGGATCCCAAACCAGCTGTATTCGCAGGGTATGCGTGCCTACCAGATGTGGGACGAGGCGAAGAAACAATTCGCCACCGACTCAAAGCGAGAGAGTTTCTGACCACCCAGTAAGTCATGTGGCTCGACCTCAGGACAACCGACGATGATCAACTGCGCGATAGTGTGCGACTCGTGGAGTCACGGTCCAAATCACAAAAACGGCAGAGGCGGCCATCGCTTTAAATATATACCTCTACGTTCTCATGGATGCTCAGCTGAACGTCGAAGATGGCAGGTTTGTCAGCGCGCTGTACTAATCTATATTGCATAAAGACTCCCATTCGGCATCTGCGGGCAAACCGGGTGTTGAAAAGACCGTTTTCATCCTGGATCTGCTAGAGGATCGCTACCGTGGTGTCTTCCGGTACATATTCATCCTGTGCCCCACGGTGCGGCATAATAAAACCTACAAGACGAGTACATGAATGTGGACTGAACCCGATATGTATATCCTCGACCCAGACTAGAGGCTGCATGACGTCCTCCGATCCGTCTATAGAGACTTCCATGGCGAGCCCACCCTATATATCATCGTTGACTGCAGTGCCACAAAAGCACTAACCAACAAGAAGGACATACTCTCGGAGCTTGCATTCTCTGGCCAGCATATGGAGCATAGTGGCTTGTTCTAACTTAGAAATGAAACGCCGTCCTGGAGGACCTACGTGAGCAGACCCGTTGGGCTGCCTTATTCAACTGTAAAGACCGGGACTCTTTCGAAGGTTGCATCCGAGGAAATTACGTCATCCCGATTCAGGACGAACGGGCCACAGTCCGGCTGCGGCTCGCCGAGACTAGGCACACCAAAGTGCTGATAAACCGGCTGATTATAAGGTGCTATTTAAATTGTGATAGCGCTGTTGATCATCGTGCTTATTAACCAGGTAATTGTTTTGGCTCTGCTCGCACCAGTGCTATATATATTAGCACCTGTGTTATATCGGCTGTGGCGGCCCGCGCATACATTAGAGCTTTGTCGGCAGCCATAGGTCGATACATTAGAGCTGGGGCTAACCTGGGCATAGCGGCAACCACCATGAACTGCGACGAAATCACAGTCCGCCTGAGGAGACGCCGGAAACAGCAGCAGATAGATACGCGCTCCCTGTACGGACAAATTGTGGCAGACATGGCACATGGGCAGAGGGACATGTACAGAGAGAGGCTAGCCGCGTTGGCTGACGGACGGACTCTTACGGCCGATCAGATAGACTCCACGAGATCGACCGGCTCTATATCAGATACGAGGCGCGACTTGGAGCGGCGATGACGAAGACTCTACGACAGGCTGCACTGCAGCTATATGCGGGGATAGCTAGCATGCTCCTCCAAATCCAACCCGAAAGCCAACCAATGCAAGTGGCCGACCTGGAAGTTGACTCGTTCGTGTTGGGCATGCATTCATCAGTGCTACTTGCGAGCTGTATCACCGTTAAGGTATGCATGTTAAGGCTGCAGCCCGAAAGGCCAAGCACGAAATACTCCTGGCTGAGCTTAGTGAGGTCAAGGTACATATGCAGGAACATGCGAGCAGAGGTGTCGCTGCAGTTGAAGCATAAATAACACAAAACACTTATACGAGGGGTGTTCATAAAATACCCGGACATGTTCGGTAAAATCCATATTCGTTGTGTTAACTGTCTGACGATTGATAAATGTTGCCTCGATATAATATTCACAACTCATCATTAATATATCATGGTAATATTTATCATGGCAACTGCAACGCGAGCAATATACATCATTCATACTTTGTCTTGGTTTAATGTGAGACACTTGGCCAGGCTGCAAGGTATCCGTATTTAGTTTAAATTCGATAAAATATAACAAAGCTATGCCTGGGTAGTTTATGAACATCCCTCGTATGTCATCATACTGCGCTGATCTACCGTTTCGGACACATAATATTAAACTAAATTATGGCGTATATAATGTATATATAGATGTATGTTATTATTGCGAGATTGCTACAATATGGTGGCCATCTTCATTATAATTGTTCATAATATAATAAACTAGACAATATGTTTGTAAAATATGGATATGCCCCCATGGCATACTATACTGTAACTAGAGATTGTGCGTAACAACAGAAACTTTAAATTTACGCAAATTTCAAGTCAGTTGAGAAGGTCTTACTAACTTTTCGATGTAAGAACATGGCTACGTCTTTCAGAACCATTCCGAGGATCACAAAGGTCAAGGTCATGGCATTGGTATTGTGATTGCGTCACACATATTCGGGTGAATCAAGTGTCCAAATGTTAAAGCAATCCTTCAAGTATTATTGAAGATATTACATGATGGAGAAACTGTTACAAACTTTCGACTTAACACAATTGCTAAGTGTTTCAGGAACATTTCGAAGGTCACAAAGGTCAAGGTCATGTAATTGGTGGTGAAGGTGCGTCACATGTGTTCATGTGAATAAACTGTCCAAATATTAAAGAAACCCTTCAAATAATATTGTAGATATTACATGATGGAGAAACTCCTACAAACCTTTTTCTACGTAAATGTACACTCGAATATAGTAATTAGGGTACAATTAAATGTTACATTGTTTTATATACAGATGTACGTCAGTTTGCGACGTGTCTCAAAATTGGGTGTCCATCTTGATTACTGTACCTACTATGAATATATCATATTAATATGTATTAAATGTATGGGACAGTTGGAATGTCAACTAATAATCGAAATAGCAAATGCGAATACAATTTTCCAAATATCCCATGTTTGCTCAGCTTAGAGAGCTATCGATGTTGGCTGCCATCTTGGATGCCGTTTTGATTGCGGATTTAATCCGTAGACCGTGAAGATGACGATCTACCTGAACTGGGAATAGACAGCACCAAGACTATAGTCGGGTAAAAAGTTGTTCCACACGAACTTGTGTTTGCATATTATTATTGTATGACTTATTGTGAATCCGAAGGCACCTTGAGGAAATTGAGAAATTGGAAAAGGCCGCCAATTACCTTTGTTTGCCATGAATTTCTTCTTCAATGCGTCGTTCAATTAAATGTCAAAATGGCCCAACCGTACATCAATATTGTAAACACCTGAACAACCCAATGGAGCGCAAATCAGCATGAACATATTGTAATAACATTTATTTTGCACCATAATGCAAATTAAACGAATCAATGTATACATGTATTCAAGATGACCGCCAATGTATCAAATCGCTGACACTGTGGTTATAATGTATAATGCGTATATTATATGTATATGTTGTCGATTCTTTCTAATTTTATGTTCTTAATGTGTTGGAAGCTACGGTACAAAATGGATGGTGCATGTATGTGATCAATTATATTATAACTATCATAAACTTCAGTTCACTTATTCTGGCCATGTGTTCCATTTTTACGGTATTCAATTAAAAATGTATCTACAGTTTTATTATTTAATATTAAAGTGGGAAAAGCACCCATATACTATTATAGAGGTATATTGTATGTTTGTTTATGTATACTTTCTGACAATATTGCCAACATACATCTCTTCAAATAAGATGTTAACATGTCATAAAGTGATAATACTCTTTATTTGATTCAAGTATGCGTATGATGTTCGCAGTTGTATAATCTTACGATATTGTTCCTTCTTTGCATCGTCAACAGGGAACGTCAAGTGAGTAGTCACTAGCAAATATCGTCATCGTGTTAGTAGTTCAGTTATAAATAAATGTACTATGTACGTGTATATGAATACACTACTCAAGTGCACGTATATGTAAATGTGTCAAAAACAATATACGTAAACACAAGTTAATCCTTCTTAATATGATGGATTACTTAAAATAACACGAAACAAGTAAGTTAAAATAGACTAACAAATTGCATTAACATTAGATAGTATAATTATTGAATGTATTGTTTATTGTTTAACTTTAGATTAATTCATGTTTCTAAAACGAAAACTAGAAATGTGGCCTGTCAGCACACGAATGACCACGCTGGCAGTTTAAGGAAACAATGCACATTGGATAACTCAGAGAGCTAGAAAAGCGTGGATTTGAAACAGCATGAATGCAGACCATCATAGCAATGTGTGCGTGAAACATCAAGCATATTCATGCACGAAGACATAATATAAGACATATACCCGATCGTTAAGGTTTCGGAGGAATGCTACCTTGACCCTGGGCTTGGCAGGGGCGGTAGAGGACCATTAGAACAATATGTGTGTGAAAAATCAAGCATATCCGTTCAAAGACACAATACTAATAAGACATTTATCCGAGCGTTAAGGCTTCCGGACGTTCGTACGGGCAGGTGGCGGTGGCATAATAAAATCAATGGGCGAATCAGATAATTTACAAATTGGAGTAAGGTTGATCCTGTTAGAACGATCTAACTCAACTTTGGGCGAGGTCGGTCTTTCTGGAACGACACAGATCACCTTAAATTATCTGAGAATTTACAGGTTCAACAATATACAATTAAATACATCGTTTCCCTAATGGGTGAATTGTACATATTGTAAATTGTTGGAAATAATGGCCACAATGCCGACCGTGCTTAAATCTGAATAAGAGTTGAAATGCCAATGACAAACATACCCGGGCACATCATGGGGAATAACTCCAAACTTGTTGTCTACACAAGATTCAAGAAAGTTCAACACTGTACACTCTATTCTGATTCCGGTAGATGTTCGTCACTGCGGAACCATTAAACAGATCTAAAAATCCACATATCGATGATACTCTGGACTGGTCAATCCAAGTGTAGCGACAGAAGTTCAGAATAAACTAGAACATGTGGCCTGTCGACTCACTTATGGCCCCAATTTGTGAAACTGCTACACATACTTTCAATAACAAAACAGGCAGACGGACGGACGACCGATCAGTAGCGAGGGTAATTGTATTGATGTGGAAGGGTGTATCGTTACTACGTAATGTATGTGTGCAATAGGAAGATATTAGCTGAAGCCGAAGATAACTTATAGGTGATTTGAGAAACTCTTACATCTTTCAAATAAATAAACCGACAGACGGACCGACGTATGAATGTGGAATGATGTATAGTTACTTAATAATGCATGTGTGCAATATGAAGATATTAGCTGAAGTCAAACCTAAATTATAGGTGATTTGATAAACTGTTACACAAACTTTCAAATAAATAAACAAACGGACGGACGGACGTACGGTCAGTACCGAGGATAATTGTATTAATGTGGAATGATGTATAGTTACTAGTAAGTAATGCTTGTGTGCAATATGAAGGTATTAGCTGAAGGCAAACATACATTATAGGTGATTTGAGAAACAGATACTAAATGGACGGACAGACAAGCGGACATACGGACATACATGTAGTCAATTATACTGAAACAAAGCCAGGATGAAACTTTCATACAAACAAAACAGTATTCTATATTGACTATGAATATTTCATCATCTTTCGCCGTCATTGACAGAAACTACCAGATTATTGGTAAATATCAGTGCAAGGAAACTTAAATTATAAGATATTTGCCCGAGCGTTAAGGTTTCAAAGTATGTGACCTTAATCCTGGGCTTAACAGGGGCGGGATAATCGTGGATTTCTCGCAGGGCTGTAGAGGGTCATTACAGCAATGCGTGTATGAAATATCAAGCAGATCTGTGCAAGGAAACAAAGCATAAGACATTTACCCGTCGTTAAGGTTTCGGAACGGACATACTGGACGGACGGACGAATGTGACCTTGATCCTGGGTTTAGCGCGGACATGACGATCGTGGAATTTGTACAGGGCGGTGGAGCAACATTAGAGCAATACGTCTGTGCCAATTTAAGCGGATCCGTGCAAGGCTGTCCGCCCGCCCGCCCATCCGCCCGCACAACCGCCCGCCCGCCCGCCACAATCGTCTCACCCCAAGACAAGCCCTGGATCAATGCCACATCTTGTTGCGTTCGAAACCTTATGTTTATGTTTCCTTGCACGGATCCGCTTCAATTTTCACACACGCATTGCTCTAATGTTCCTCCACCGCCCTGTCAAAATTCCACGATCGTCATGTCCGCGCTAAACCCAGGATCAAGGTCACATCCTTGGCTCGTTGCAAGCTTGGATAAGTGTATTATAATCTATGTTTCCTTTCTTGGATCTGCTTGATATTTCACACACCAATTGCATTGATAGTCTGCTTTCATGCTGTGACAAATCCACGCTTCTCTGGCCCTCTGTGTTTTCGAATGTGCCTCGTTTTCTTTGGCTGCCAGCGGGGGCATTCGTTAAAGGTTTTCGGTATACTATCAAAGCCCGTACACGTTCGACCCTATATATATGTTATTTTTCTTAACCGTGTTGATTATATTTGGTAATCTGGTTCGATTTTATAATATATATTTAATTACCAAATTATACCCCAACATTTAGCACACACTTCATACATAGCACAAGTCCTTTCACATAAAATGCATGATTTCAAATGACTGTTCTATACACTAAATGTATGTATTGCACAATTGTTTGAGTTTTTGCGGACAGTCCGATATAGTCGGCCCATAGGCGTACGTACGTACCTACGTACAGTAGGTGGACATATATAATTTCCCACCCATTGAAATCCCATAGACATACATGTATTTATAAATATGCTTGTTTGCATGTTACTTCAAACATACATTACATATGTTAATGAAATAAAATGGACAGAGTAGCCAACACGTTTGCGTAAAATTTGATTCATATTCAATATTCAAAGTAGTTTACAAAATGCATGCAGTTAAACATATGGGAGTTTATGCCCCCGCCACGAATGGTGAGGAGGCATATAGCGTTACCGGCGCTCGAACGTCCCGTACATTCGTCCGTCCGTCCAGTCCGTCCGTTCCGAAACCTTAACGATCGGGTAAATGTCTTATACTTTGTTTCCTTGCACGTATTTGCTTGATATTTCACACCCGCATTGCTGTAGTGACCCTCTACAGCCCTGCGACAAATCCACGATTATCCCGCCTCTGTTAAGCCCAGGATCAAGGTCACATACTTTGTGCATTTGAAACCTTAACGCTCGGGCAAATTTAAGTTTCCTTGCACGGATATTTACCAATAATCTGTTATTTTATGTCAATGACGGCGAAAGATGATGAAATATGCATAGTCAATGTAGAATACTATTTTGTTTGTATGACAGTTTTATCCTGGCTTTGTTTCAGTATAATTGACGACATGTGATATGTTCTGTTCTGTTCTGTCGTTGTAGTATAATTTACTAATTCCAGGATGTTTCAAGTATCTTATACCCTTACTAAATTGAGATTGACAATCATATATGACATGAGTATGCCGGACATATTTACACAAACTAGTAGTAAGGTGAGATTCTAAACAATTAAAGTTCTTGGGAAATCATTGATTCATCACTGGTTAGGACCCCGTTGATAATCTGTCCATCTGTCCGTATGTCCGTATGTCCGCTTGTCTGTCCGTCCATTTAGTATCTGTTTCTCAAATCACCTATAATGTATGTTTGCCTTCAGCTAATATCTTCATATTGCACACAAGCATTACTTAGTAACTATACATCATTCCACATTAATACAATTATCCTCGGTACTGACCGTACGTCCGTCCGTCCGTTTGTTTATTTATTTGAAAGTTTTTGTAACAGTTTTATCAAATCACCTATAATTTAGGTTTGACTTCAGCTAATATCTTCATATTGCACACATGCATTATTAAGTAACTACACATCATTCCACATTCATACATGTACGTCCATCCGTCTGACGGTTTATTTATTTGAAAGTTGTTCTCAGAGTTTCTAAAATCACCTATACGTTATCTTCGGCTTCAGCTAATATCTTCCTATTGCACACATGCATTACGTAGTAACGATACACCCTTCCCGTTAAACATCAATACAATTACCCTCGCTACTGATCGGTCGTCCGTCCGTCTGCCTGTTTTTTTATTGAAGGTATGTGTAGCAGTTTCTCAAATAGGGGCCCTAAGTGAGTCGACAGGCCACATGTTCTAGTTTCTTCTGAACTTCTGTCGCTACACTGGGCTTGACCAGTCTAGTGTATCATCGATATGTGGATTTGTATATCTGTTTCATGGTTCCGCAGTGACGAAGATCTACCGGAATCAGAATAGAGTGTATGTTAGAAGTACGTTGTTGTTGCAGAAAATACCCATATGGCCCCATCAGTTTTCATCCTATAATGAACACTGCTATGGCTATGATAATGTGACTAGGGCTATGCTAATGTTTGCAAATAAATTGGTACAGTGATTGAATGGGTGGAATGTTTGGTGATTATGTTTCGACCTATGATCAAATTAAAGCCTATCTTTCACACTGTCGTTACATATTTTGCGTATATATATATATATATATATATATATATTGTACATTCATTGAAAAGTTGGACCAAATTAACAGCGAGAAATAGTGAAAATGTAGCAATAGAATGTTTATAATTGCTTTGCTTTTGTAGGCGTTATATTTTATTTTTCCAACCTTTAGGTGTGTATAGTTTATTAGTCTCATCAATATGCATGTAACACATATTGGCAATATTAAAACATGTAAATTGTACTTCTGAATATATAATTAATTGTCATTCTAGCCTAGCCCGTTGTAGAAGTGCATATATCTTTCGAGCAGTCCAAAGTCGAGTGGAATGTAGAAGCAATACCCGTATGCCTCTGCTATGGAGGTTTCCTTTTTCGCCCATCCTGTGTATTGCTAGCGTTCATTTATTCATTTATTGTCTTATTGTTCCCAATCACTCGGCCAAAATTATGGACGACTGTTCGATTGGCATCAGTCGACGTCAGGGAGATCGTGAAGGCGAGACGAGCGGTGCCTTGGACGATGAAATCGTACTCGCCGAGGTTGGGGAACCGGACCAGAAGCTGTTTGTTCTGGTCAATCGTGCTAGGGTTATTCGTGATGAACACGGACTGGCGCACGCCTTTTGGCCCCTAAGGGCTGGCGGAATAGCATGTAGGGATTGAGCTTGCTCCCGTATTGACTTGAAGCCATTGTATTGAACTAACACATGTGACACTCCAATACGTTGGCCATCGTAAATTTTGATAACCCCGGTTTGTGAATTAGAGACGGAAGAAGCTAGCCCCGCAAGCAGTCGTAGCCCTCCAAACGGCGAACAATATGCTGGGGCGGTCGCCGCTGCCGTGAATACGGTAGAGCTACAAGACCTTGGACAAACCGCAACGCAGACCACTTTCACAGATGCCAAGATCGATGAGATCCTCGGAACCATGGACGACCCTCCACTAACCGGCGAGCTTAAGGGGCAGGGCTCGACAGATGCGTGTTGACCAACAAGCTGGCCAAACTATCTGCGCTGGATGACAGCATCGCTCTGGAGAAGCGCAATCTGGAGACCAAATGTATTGACGAGTTCTCCAGACGCCGCGTGACGGAGCCTTTGCGCTACATAGAAGATGAGCGAGCGGCCAACTTGGAAGCGTCCTCGGCGAATAGAGAGGCTCTACTGTCACAAATAAACCGCATCCGAGAGACGATAAACCGAATCCTGCGCGAGGAGACAACGCTCGCTGAGGCGCGCCAGTGCGCCCTGGCCAGGAAGGCAGCGGCAGCTTTGCCTGGAATTATCTGGAGCCTCACTTCTGACGACATTCGGGAAGACGGCCGAATGGTTAGTTAGAAGTTTGTTGGCTATGGCCCTTGCCGTCGGAGGCCTGCTGCTTGTCGCTGGCCGCCGCTGGTTAGTTCCCCACCCAACGCGTGAGTAGTCCGACGGCGACCCCGCCAACAATAAGATCAGTTTTCGCGTCACCATGCTGACGTACTGCGTGCATTAACGACGTAGTCGTGACAGGTGGTGCCGCTTCATTCGGAACTGCGACAGGCATAGGTACGAACTTTCCATCGGAGAAGCTGTCTTGCGTTTGCGCGTTATATTCGTTGCATTGAAATGGACATTGCGACATCAGGTAGTTACTATGTCATTGTTGTAGCAGGCTATTCGGCCGACTCGGAAGATCATTTCACTTGGCGCTATGTATAGGCCATCGCCGAAGACAGTTCTTTTGTGTGCCAGCATTCTGTAAGACGTCTTTGCAGCGCTTGATTGCCAACGGGAGGTCAAATGAAGAAGAGATAGCGTCCACCACGTTCGCCAGAAACTATTTATGTGCGTCGAACACTGTGACCGTTCCCACGATAGGCGTTCGTGCCTGGGTCTTTGCACCGAGGATGGGCCAATCCTATGTGGGAATAGAGTCGTTTAGGCACGGAATACCAGCCTGTGTGAAGCAATCTGATCTGTCCAGAACAAAGGTGCTCCAAGCGCCTTCCACCGCAGAGTCCTGCTAAATGAAAGCAATGTGGGCGGCATGTTTAGAGACAATGACAGGACGATACGCCACAATCCCATAAAAAAAGGACATTTTTGCGAGAACCGAATTTCCAACGTTCAGTGCCGCGATGTGCCTGTCTAAATTATAATGCCTAAAGCCAGTCTGATTCCAAGCCACGTGGCCCCGTATGTAAACATATCCTAGACCGTCGCTGCTAAGAATTGTTTACTGCCACCAATACGTATCCGTTGATATTCCAACTTCGCCGCAGAGTCTTGCATACGCCCTATAGTTGTAGGAATTGGATACGGTGTCCCACGTATTGTCGTATGGTTGGGAAACCCTCCTTTCTGCCATAATCCGCCTCGTGGTGTAGTTCACATGGAGGTTGTCAACTACCCACGGGTATGGGTCCTCCGCCGACATAATTATGTTCGGAAAACGAGACCCCGCACACGGTCCCCACGGACCACACGACGACGTTTAGCTGGTTCTGCCAGAACCGCATCGGTTTAGCTTTCCACCCATTTACGACCTCGTTGGTTTGAACCTTGGACAGCCCGTACTTTTCAATCACATTGGGGAACTCGGTTTGAAAGCCAGGTGGTTCCGGCTGCGGAGCTGCGAATTTGGATGATGGGGTGTATTAGCTGGGCTACGCCCGCATTGGCGGAGTAGATCCCGCCCGCCTGGTACTTCGCATCCGAATTGAAGCCAAACGCCTTGGGGTTCATACTAGAATGTTTGCCATATTAACAAATGTTCAAGGGAACTCCCAAGCACTTCTGCAACCGATGAATGACAGGAGCGGTGACCGCATGGTTGGCCTCAGATCGATCACTTATACGGTCGGACATCGAGAATAATGTAGCCGTCCAGGTTACATACGGTTTAAAAAAACGCAGTCCCATAAACGCAAGCCGTTCAATTATCGACTTTAGCTTCGTAGTCCATCGGATGTTCGCGAGCTAACGACGAAAGAAATATACCAGGAACGGTTGTCTATTATATTTCCTTGTTCCAGCATTTAACCAGTTTTGGCGCCTTCCCACATTTCATGCGATATATTAAACTATTTCAGATCGTAATAAAATAGCTTGTGCTCCAATAGGAGCCCCCCCCCCCCCCCGGGAGGGATTCACCACCACAATAATAACATTCTCGTACATGTCATGGAGAGACACTGAGGTGGTGCGGTAAACGATGTTCCACTGTACAACAAAGGCGATATGGTACAAACTTGCATTTATACTTTTACAACTGCACAGTTCAGTGAACATATTTACGTTTCCTGCTTGGAAGTTGCGTGTTGCCACAGGGGTAACTTGCACAAGTCACGTCTTAGCGTCATAAGGCATCATACTGGACCCAGAACCCAAGCGCGGGGCTCTGTACTGGAGGCGGTCGCCATCTTGTGATACTCGTATGTGCTCAAGCCATAGCATCGGGATATTCCCATTACTGGACATGCGACCGTCGGGACATTTCTTCCCCTACTGCATTCCTGCACAGTCATCAATTGTGTCTTGTGCAGTCGAACACACTAGTTGTACCGCTTACACGGTATATCAACCTTCCCAAACACGCATGCGGAATGTTCAAATTGACATCCTTGTAATGATTATTTATAATAAATAGGTCATATTTACATATCGCGCGATAATTGGTCTACTGTATGGGCTGGGTATTTTCTTATATAAATACCCAAAGAAAACAGGGCAGATTTGGAGATAACTATAATGTATGTGCACTTTACAATGTTTATTGTTTTCAGAATAATTTTGATAAAAGAAGTTATAGCTATGAAAGGTAACCCGTGATTAAAACTGCATGACCGATATTTTAGGATTGTTTCCCTTTAATTTTAATCGTGGAACGCGTCTAATGTCGTAAAAAAATAACTCAAAATAAAAACAACATATTAACAACAATATAGAAAATATATATAATTATTATGTAACCAACGCAAACCTCACTCTATACTTTTTTCCATGGCACGGTGTTTTGTAACAGTGTTGGTGGCAGCTCACACATTACAGGAAACAAGCAATCAATTGATTTCCCATCGACCCACATTCACACAAACGTGACAATCGCAAACTACCTGCGGCAAAATCAATGTTGTTACTTCCATTCCTGGTGTCAGTGACCTAAGCCGGTTTTAGATTCATGCCAAAAACGGGGTCATCCAGGTTAAGTTCCATGAGTTATTTCCTCGTTTTTTACGGAACCGTCTACTTTCACTTTCGAAGTCTCTATCTCACTCCCCCCCCCCCCTCCCCACATCAAGTCGCCGACAGAAAATGTAACCTGCATGCGTAGATCATGTAAATAATACGACATAATACAGTGTGTATACACGTTGGTGTCACGAGCCGGCTCATATACGCTGTTTGCAAGTGAGGTATATCCTGTAAGTATCCCAGCCCGGTGAGGGTGGTGGGCCGTTGCCGGAGATTTCTTTGGAGGGCGAAAGGGCGCTGGGAGACGCGGGGAGGGGTGGCGGGTGCATCAAGGACCTCACAAAAAGAAGACTCATCAATGTTATTATTTTGTTTGCATGGATTTATTCCCTCTTGTATACTGGTTACATCTCGACGCGTGTATATTGTGACATTCGACACATTTGATCCTACACTTTACCCCTACAGCCACGGTATTTCTGCAATATCGTTGTAATACACCATATAAACTGATGTATATCGGTGACCCTCATGTGACCTTCATCTACCACATATTCTATACCCGCACCACCAGGCATGTTTGTTGTTCTCTCAAAACTCTTGTCATTGTTTCAGGCGGTATTCTCGTGTATGATCAACGTACGGGTGGATGGAGTCATTACGCATACTACTACTACATACGTCGGACAGACGGCGACCATTGTTTGTCCAGTACAAGGAGATTACACATATCCTACGTGGAGAGGACCGCCAGGTGACACCGTATACAACTATTTAGGCTCTCCCTATACAAACCCGAACCTCGCTAACCTCGACCGGTTGAGTTTTGCCGCCAACCAGCGGGACCTTGTCATCACAAATGTCACCACGTCGGACGCCGCCACGTACAAATGTAGCCCAGTCATCAGTGGTATTTCCTTTGACGGATGGCTTACATTGGTTGTCATAAGTAAGTACAGTTCTTATACATAATTATACGGTATTTCTGACTGGTCTACTACATGTATCCAATTGCCAGGGCCATACATCCTGTTGAAATTGTATAGCCCAATGATCACATAACTTTATGAATGTGTTTGGAGAATGGGTCGGTACATGTTGGTCGTGTACAGCTAATCATGATATACACTGTTCGCCATTTAGTCCATGGATCTATGCATTTACATTTACAGTTTACATTTTCTGACATCTGCTGTTTAAATTTTAACTATTAGAAGGTGTGTAACGAAGCTTGTCGTCTGCTGTTGTTATATATGTCATCTGCTTTCGGAGAAAAAAAAGATTTGATATCACATCATAATCATTTTCATTGGAAATGATTCTGAAGTGCCGTTAAATCATATATTTTGCTAAGACAATTAGTAAATATAAAATAAACAACAGACAAAAGAATTTCAGCATTTTAAGAGTTAATAATTGTTGGGATACATATAATATTTGAGTACCTGTGCTAATTGACTAATACATATTATTTACTGCTTGTACAAGCATTTTGAATGCATTATAACTATGACGTCACTAGGTCATTCTCTGGAATGTCCATTGTTGAGAAGAGTGTAAACGTTGTGAAACAGTTGCAAAGCCGTACCATATATATTAGTATATTGATACAAATTCGCCAAGTTTAGAGAACATAAATCACTTTAAAAATGCAAACTTTTATGGAGCCCCGCAGGAGACATGGATTTTTTTTGTGTTAATTCGTTCCCACGAAATAACAATTCGTTCCTAGTTAATCAATTCGTTCCGTCGAATTAAAAATTCGTTCCTACGATATAACAATTCGTTCCCTCGAATTAACAATTCGTTCCCACGAAATAAAAATTCGTTACCTCGAATTGACAATTATTTCCCACGAAATAACAATTAATTCCATAAATTTTCACGAAACACACATGAGAGTCCGTCCGTCCGTCCGTCTGGGCCAACGTCCGGGGGTTTGAGAGCTTAGGGGCGTGGTTAGGAACAAAAGATTCCTTTGTAATATTCCGTAAGCTCCTAAACTCTATTGTTGTTTAGGTGCTTTTTCTTTGTTCTTCAAACAATGGAAATACCACATAAACCCCATACCCCATAAACCCATAAGCCCGTCCGGGCACACATTAGTGTACTTATGGGGTAGAGGGCGTGGCCTAAGACAATAGAAGACAATGGAACTTATTCCGTACCCCGTAAGCCTATTGTGTCTTACGGGGTATTTCCTTTGATCTTTTATATAGCAAGTACCCCCTAAGGTCCGTCCGTCCGTCCGTCCGTCCGTCCGTCCGTCCGTCCGTCCGTCCGTCCGTCCGTCCGTCCGTCCGTCCGTCCGTCCGTCCGTCCGGGCACACGAATTGGCAGTTACGTGACTATGTCACATAGGGATGGACTTGTTAAAGGTTAGGGTTAGTAACATAACTAATAGAAAAAACTAACGAATAATTTATTTATGTGACACTTATTCCGTTTATGTGACACCTTTTTAAAGAACAAATGGTCACATAAGTATCCATTCGCGAGAACGTCGTCCGTCCGTCCGTCCGTCCGTCCGTCCGTCCGTCCGTCCGGGCACACGAATTGGCAGTTACGTGACTATGTCACATAGGGATGGACTTGTTAAAGGTTAGGGTTAGTAATAATAACTAATAGAAAAAACTAACGAATAATTTATTTATGTGACACTTATTCCGTTTATGTGACACCTTTTTAAAGAACAAATGGTCACATAAGTATCCATTCGCGAGAACGTTCGTCCGTCCGTCCGTCCGTCCGTCCGTCCGTCCGTCCGGGCACACGAATTGGCAGTTACGTGACTATGTCACATAGGGATGGACTTGTTAAAGGTTAGGGTTAGTAACATAACTAATAGAAAAAACTAACGAATAATTTATTTATGTGACACTTATTCCGTTTATGTGACACCTTTTTAAAGAACAAATGGTCACATAAGTATCCATTCGCGAGAACGTCCGTCCGTCCGTCCGTCCGTCCGTCCGTCCGTCCGTCCGTCCGTCCGTCCGTCCGTCCGTCCGTCCGTCCGTCCGGGCACACGAATTGGCAGTTACGTGACTATGTCACATAGGGATGGACTTGTTAAAGGTTAGGGTTAGTAACATAACTAATAGAAAAAAACTAACGAATAATTTATTTATGTGACACTTATTCCGTTTATGTGACACCTTTTTAAAGAACAAATGGTCACATAAGTATCCATTCGCGAGAACGTCCGTCCGTCCGTCCGTCCGGGCACACGAATTGGCAGTTACGTGACTATGTCACATAGGGATGGACTTGTTAAAGGTTAGGGTTAGTAACATAACTAATAGAAAAAACTAACGAATAATTTATTTATGTGACACTTATTCCGTCTATGTGACACCTTTTTAAAGAACAAATGGTCACATAAGTATCCATTCGCGAGAACGTCCGTCCGTCCGTCCGTCCGTCCGTCCGTCCGTCCGTCCGTCCGTCCGTCCGTCCGTCCGTCCGTCCGTCCGTCCGTCCGTCCGTCCGTCCGTCCGTCACACGAATTGGCAGTTACGTGACTATGCCACATAGGGATGGACTTGTTAAAGGTTAGGGTTAGTAACATAACTAATAGAAAAAACTAACGAATAATTTATTTATGTGACACCTTTTTAAAGAACAAATGGTCACATAAGTATCCATTCGCGAGAACGTGCGTCCGTCCGTCCGTCCGTCCGTCCGTCCGTCCGTCCGTCCGTCCGTCCGTCCGTCCGTCCGTCCGTCCGTCCGTCCGTCCGTCCGTCCGTCCGTCCGTACTTACGAGAGCTACATTGTGAGGTTGCTGTGTTGTGCTGAAACCCACCCACCGCCCTATTTAAGACACTTGGATAAGTGTTTTTCAAATATAATTAACTAATGGCTAGCTCATTTGCATATTATGCGATTTATTCCGTAAGAGAATCGTTAAGGAAGAAAATAACGGAATAAGTTGCTACATTGTGAGGTTAACCCCACAGTGTAAACATCAAAGGAAATAACCTCACAATGTATCTCTCGTAAGAACGTCCGTCCGTACTTACGAGAGCTACATTGTGAGGTTGCTGTGTTGTGCTGAAACCCACCCACCGCCCTATTTAAGACACTTGGATAAGTGTTTTTCAAATATAATTAACTAATGGCTAGCTCATTTGCATATTATGCGATTTATTCCGTAAGAGAATCGTTAAGGAAGAAAATAACGGAATAAGTTGCTACATTGTGAGGTTAACCCCACAGTGTAAACATCAAAGGAAATAACCTCACAATGTATCTCTCGTAAGAACGTCCGTCCGTCCGTCCGTCCGTCCGTCCGTCCGTCCGTCCGTCTGTCCTACTGTCCTACTGTCATACTGTCATACTGTCATACTGTCATACTTGGTGCATTCGAAACCTTAACGCTCGGGTAAATGTTTTATAATTTATGTTTCCTTGCAATCACCTGCTTGATATTTCGCACACGCATTGCTCTAATGGTCCGCTACTCCTCTGTGAGAAATCCACGACAGTCATGCCCTCGCTAAGCATAGGGTCAATGCCACATACTTGATACGTGCAAAGTTCGGGTAAGTGTCTTATAATGTCCCTTCATTTGCACGGATCTGCTTGATATTTCACACACCCACTGCTCTGATGGTCTGCTCGACAAGTGAGATATGTGGCGGTCATTGGACATATAATAGTGTATATAAGAAATGTATGTACAGGATAACTATGATTATAGTTCCTCGAGAGGGGAAAGTTTAAGTGAGATTTCGATAAAATAATTTTAATATCCATGTGCCAAATGCAATATGTATGTCAAAATTGGTGAAGATTGAATAATTATTTCTGGAGATATACGAGTTATGGCAAGTTTCTTTGGGCCACCCTGTCAACATTATACCCCAGGACACGAAGTTTGTCGAAGGGTATATAGTTTTCCCAATTCCGTCCGTCTTTCCGTCCGTCCTTCCGCCCATCCGTTTGTCCATCCGTCCGCGTTAAATATTTTGGGTACACCACAGCTAGCATTGTATATGGGACACATATGGGCCCTATATGGTTTTCAATGTTGGTCCAATATGGGCTACCTATACGGATTTTTCAAACCAGTTTGGCATGGGTCCCACTTCGTGTTCAATACAGGACCCATATGGGACCAATATGGTTTTCTTAATGGGGCCCATATGGGCTACCCACATGGGACCAAGATACAATTTCAATTTTGGTCCCATATGAGCAACCCACATGGGTCACATATGGTTTTTGCAAACCAGTTCGGAGGGGGTCCCACATCGTATACAATACTGGACCCATATGGGATATATCGGGTGGCTAGAAAAAAAGGGCCCCAACTTTAAATATTAATATTTAAAAAAAGCAGTTGAGATAATTCAAATAAATTTCGCACAATATAAGTTCATGGTATTGACAGTAATCTATAAAAGTTTCAGCTTCATAGCTTCAATGGTGAATATGTAGCAAAAACACAATGCCGGGATGTAAGTGAAATGTCAGAAAGTTTTGATACATGTCAAATCATGGTCATGATGCAGTCTGTGACTGGGTTAACTTACAAAATGATGATTGAATGCATGACAGATGCTGAAACATGTTAAAGTACAAATAGGATGGGTACGTTTTGACCTAAAATTGGGTCCGTTTTGACTTGGGTACATGTTGACAGTCTTGCAGCAGTTACTCCCTGTTGGATTTATTCGCCATTTGCTTTTCTAGAGCAAGTTGTTTCTAGAGTGTAAACACATAAATAATAATTGTTTTGAGACTGATCAGACGTGCAGGTTACTTTAATTTCAACATGGGTTTCAGTAAGGCTGATAAGGCTATCATTGAGACATGTTTTGTGGAGAAAGGCTGGCGTGGGTCGAAGATTGCTCAGGAATTCCCTGGAAAGAAGTGGAGAAAAAGGTCTGTTAATAAGATTATCAAACGGTTTGAGGAAACAGGATCCACAGCGAGAAAACAAGGGAGTGGACGGCCTAGTACTGCATGCACACAAGATAACATTGACCATGTGGAAGAGATGATACAATCACAGGAGGACCAACCAGGAACCCACACATCGCAGAGGAAAATTGCTAAAGAGCTTGGTGTTAGTCGTAAATCTGTTCAGACAATGACAAAAGGATTAAAGTTTCTAGACGTGATGTAAATGTGAAACAAAAGAGAAAAACCCGGTGCAAAGGACTGCATGATAGGTATTCCGTCAAGGATGTTGAAAGAATCATGTTCACGGATGAAAAGGATTTTACGCTCGAAACTGCTCGTAACCGACAGAATGATGTCGTGTATGGGGTGAGGACTCGACTTTACCATGAGACTTCGCGTTTTTCAAAAAAGGTCATGGTTTCGGCAGGTGTTTCCTGGAAAGGAAAGACACGGATCCACTTCATAGACACTGACAAAACCAAGGTCAACTCCGTTAGCTATGTTGAATTGTTGGATGATGGACTTCTTCCAGATTGCCGCCGTATCTACCCAAAAAACAATTACATATTCCAACAGGATGGGGCAACGTCTCATACAAGTAAATACACACAAGATCATCTTGCGGATGTTGTGCCGGAGTATATCAAGAAGAACGACTGGCCACCACAATCGCCGGACTGTAATCCTATGGATTATCACATCTGGAACTCTCTAACCGAGAAGGTCTATTCTGGTAGGAGTGAGAAATTTACTGAGCGTGAGTTGAAGGACCGGATTACCAAGTGTTGGGAAGATATCTCCTTGACCGAGATACAGAAGTGCATTGGTGCATGGAAGAAGAGACTGCGAGCAGTGTTCAGCCACAATGGTGGACACATTGACCACCTTATTTAAGACTCTTTAGTAAGTTATGCAGGTGTGACGAAGAAACGTTTCAGTCCGATATTGCATCTTCAGACCATGCTTTTTATTCTTAGCATCATATAGTCATTACTACAGTTATTTACTTGAAACTTTTACAGGTTACTGATATTACCATGAAATTACAATAAATGAAATTTTATTGAATTATGATGCATAGTTTTTTAAATATTAATATTTAAAGTTGGGGCCCTTTTTTTCTAGCCACCCGATATATGGGACCAATATAGGCTACCCATATTTGACTAAGATATGATTTTCAATGTAGGTCCCATATGTGCAACCCACACGGGTCACATATGGTCTTTGCAAACCAGTTTGGCGTGGGTCCCACATAGTATACAATACTGGACCCATTTGGGATATATATGGGACCAACATAGGCTACCCATATTGGACCAAGATATGATTTTCAATTTAGGTCCCATATGGGCAACCCACATGGGTCACATACGGTTTTTGCAAACCAGATTGGCGTGGGTCCCACATTGTATACAATGCAATACCCATATAGGATCTATATGGGACCAATATAGGCTACGCACCTGGGACCTATATATGATTTTAAATTTAGGGCCCATATGGGCAACCCATGTTTTTGCAAACAATTTTGGCAAGGGGCCCATATAGTATACAATGGTTTTGCGATATATCGCAATATATTGCCAGAATTTGTTTTTGAAGCAATAAATGAGAATACCGACTACAATGTTCAGGGAAGTAGGTATTATTACAGTTTTAGGAGAGCCCTCCAATATTTGGAATGTAGAATAAAGCACGGGATTTAAAACACACTGTGAAACAGCATTTATTGGCATAGCACAATCAAAACTAGAAAATGTGTTCATAGAACATACCCCACATACCGCTTTGATAATAAACGAGGAAAAATTACATGCCCAAAAGGGGAGATAATCCATGACCCGGGGTCGAATCAATATAAACTTTGCGCATGTATTCCTCATAGGGAAGCCACATACCATGTTTCAGTTTGTTTGTTTGTTGGGGTTTAACAGCATATCAACAGCTAAGGTCATTAAGGCCGGGTCTATGGGTTTAGTACTAAATTACATATATTACCTGTCCAAGTACATGTTCAAGTACATGTACAACAAGATTGCCGAAGGTCACAATATACGCCCGTCGAGGAAAGGCCAGTTAACAATTGGAGATAACTCACTGACAATTAATAGGGTTCTTGCCGTGATAAACATGTACATTTGTATATTGAATTTGGTCACGATCTGTAAAAATAAATAGGTTTCTTCGTCTTGACGTGATAAACATGTATACCGAATGTGTTTACGATGGGTAAGTAGAACTCGAGTTATTGCGTGGACAAGGATACAGAGTGCGAACATTAAAAATGGCTGCCAAGGGTTGATAAGTCATCAGAATGTTTTCAAAATCAACAGACTTCTTTGTCCTGCCGTGTTAAACATGTATGCCGAATTTGGTTACGAGCGATAAAGTAGAATAATACCGACCGAAGACCTGGTTTGGTCCTCATGCACATCTTTATTGTATATGATATTTCAATCGGGTTATACTCATTATTCGAGTAATATGACTATTCGTAATCCTATTACTTTTAGGTGAACGTGTCAAGCGACTTAGGTGTGGTACGGACCTGACAACCGGTCGGGTTGTTCTAACCTCAGGGCTGAATATATATTTATTTCGATGTAAATATTCCGCTCTGATTTTGGGATTTTACCCCCAATGCAGCAAGTTAAATGCGGGATCGAACCTGCTGGCCCCGCCATCTTGTACATCTTGGGTAGTATTTATCAGTCACAGTCCCTCATTGGGTGCCAAATGTCACAGGGTGAGTAACTCTAACCAACTGAGATAGCCGGGCACGAATACACACCTTATCCCAATAGTGAGTTACACACCTTGGCACCTGATTTCAGGTGGTCATTGCCAATTGCCGTTCAGAAACGTTGGTAATCTTGGCAAGATTAACGCAAGCGGTTGTGTAACTAGATTCATTAGGGCCAGTCAACTGCTTTGTATACTGGTAATTCTGCTTATTATACAGTCCCTTCCAAGGTGGCACTATACATGTTTTACCCTTATGATTTAGATGGGTCCTTAGCCGAGACTTTAATGTTGCACATGAGTACATACCCAGACTAAATGTTTTGTACTTTCAAATATACATATAACAAATGTCACTATATTACAGCTATAAAGTAATTTATTTATCCCCAAAATTCGCATCAGGTATTTATATTGGAAGCTGCTTAGTGTGGAATAGTATAGTATAATTTAAACTTAACGTGTACATTTGTTGCCAAAATCATCTGAAAACTCGCTTGTCCATTTTTGTTGAGATGTTGTTTCCTCTACATTATTTCGGGTCGTCTGTATTACATATAGTATTGTATTTACATATTTCCTTTATTTACTCTATAGATAAGAGCTTGCGATTTTGGCTGTGTGTTAATATTTAAATTTGTATCTTATCTAAGCATAATGGACATACTGTTTAATATAATTTGATATTTTATAAAATCTTCATTTATTATGTTCAATATTGCTGAAAAATTAGTAAATCGTAATAATTTACTTACCTGATAATCATAATTATGTTCAAGATCCTTTAAGCCATGATCATACAAATCCTTGAAAATATTGTTTTATTTTGATGTTTTAAATTTGAGTTGTTCCAAATTATTTCCTTCGAAACTATTTCATTGTTTTGGGAATAGTTGTCTTGTGCCCACGCTTTCACGATGTTATTAAACAAAAATATGTGTTAACATTTAAATTTGTATCTTATCTACCCATAATGGACATACTGTTTAATATAATTTGATATTTTATAAAATCTTCATTTATTATGTTCAATATTGCTGAAAAATTAGTAAATCGTAATAATTTACTTACCTGATAATCATAATTATGTTCAAGATCCTTTAAGCCATGATCATACAAATCCTTGAAAATATTGTTTTATTTTGATGTTTTAAATTTGAGTTGTTCCAAATTATTTCCTTCGAAACTATTTCATTGTTTTGGGAACAGATGTCTTGTGCCCACGCTTTCACGATGTTATTAAACAAAAATATTTCCTTCTGCGATATGTTTTACATCGTCTGGTTTTAAATTACATTCAAAAATAAATGTTGCATCTTATCTTATTTGTTCATAAATTTATTTCCATTTACCTATATTTGTTGCGGCACATATCCGTTTCACCCAATATGCTCTTATTGAAGTTTTAAAACTATCTATGTCCATAATTTTAACCACTTCCACCTTCATATTGCTGAATTATGGTGCTTCTTTTAACTTTATCTGGTGTATTGTCTTATAACGCATGTGTTATTGATTATGCACAGGCATTACAAGCCAAACATTCCAAAATTCATCATGTTCAGAGCACTGAGTGCTATGCATTTCAAATAGGAATATACCGGACAGCTTTGATTCATGTGCTATGATAAGAGGGATATTAACAAATTGACATTTGAGTAGTCATGGATTAAACAAATAAAATTAATTTCCGTCTTTACTATATACATGTAGCCTTGCTGTACCAATGCTTGTATTTTCAGTTTTCAAGATGACACATGGTGGTCATCTTGGATTGTCTGACCCTAATAGTATTAAACCTAGCAAACAGTACTTCTTTTAAGTGTGGCCTGCCAAAATTAACGAAATTGTCTCATCATTTCCCAGCTAACATTTTATATCAGCCCGATAGCGGCCCAATATGGGTTTAAATATATGTCCAATATAGGCAACCGATATCGGCCCGACTAAATTTTTGCAACGCTTATCTTTTGCGGCCCGATAGCGGGCACGATAGCGGGCCAACATCGGCTCGATATTCTATGATAACGGGCCGTTACCTGATAACGATATAGGTCCAATATCGGATATCAATATCGGACCGATGGCGGACACGATAGCGGGCCGACTGAATTTTTGCAACGCAGATCTTTGGCGGCCCGATAGCGGGCACGATATCGGGTCAACATCGGCTTAATGTTCTCGTATTTCTATGATACCGGGCCGTTATCTGATAACGATATAGGTCCAACATTGGAGATCAATATCTCTTTCCATCAGAATCATCTGAAGAAGAATTAGACAAATTAACATCGTTGTCATCACAAATGTTGAATAAGTCAGCATTCTGTGTCTCAGTCGGAAGACCGTTTCAGGAATGTTGCCATTTTCAGAGTCCAAAAATTTATCACAGCTACACAAATCTGCATTCTGTGTCTCAAGAGGAAGAATAGTGATCAGAGTCAGAGGCATCTGAAACTAGACCACCGCTATGAAATAAATCATCAGCAGATTTAAGTGAATCTGTAATAGGCAACTCACCATCCGGAGATGTATCTGAATTGCTACTGTTTGTGTGTATAGACTAATGATGATTTGAATTATGACAGTTTCTTCATCCTCATTGTCAATATTCACATTTTTCTCTGGATAACTGGCTGCTAAAATATGACAGACATTAGCACGAATTTCTCTGTAAGACGTACACCGTGATATAGTTTAAGCCGTTGCTTCAAATGATAGAAAATGTACCATGGGTTTGACAAATGGCAAAAACCGCGAAAACTAATGACAATTGGCGAAACCAAACATCAGGCTACATCAGATTACAATACCTACATAATTAGCGGCGTGAAACATAATTAATTTATAAGTATAACAATTTAATTAATTAAATATACATATATATTTTCATTATTTATAGAGAATGACCAACAAACACACACAAATACATCTAGTTATAGTTTGGCATATATGGTCATTGTTGTTGTTGTAAATTTTGCGCCGCACGAGCGCTACATGTAAACAAACCGCTGTCCAATTGACTGCCAGCCAAAATGTGCCATTTTCATTTTGCTCCCTAATCTATAATATTGCATTTTTTAAATCAAACATACATTCATCTTTTGAAATCGACCTTCATTTAGCTTTCATAAGTATAATTAAACAGATCACAGTGTGCACGCAAGTTGTTCAGCTAATTGAACGAGGATGGGTATACGCGAACAGACATTCGGCGTGTTTCGGCTTTCATCGGTATAACTCTATATATGTACGGGTCCCGGGTCGTTTCGCCCCGATAACCATTCGCATCGGGTCGGTTCGCTTATGTACGCGTAGTCTTCATTATGTGGGTGGGGTATCGACATAACAATACTATTTGTATATGAACTTGATAAATATTGTTGGGGGTCTTTTTTATACATGATCTAACATAAGTTATGTTTGTTCATGGGTATCTATGTTTAAGAGTTTACTTACTAATATCATAAGAAACTAGGCTAAGCCGAGTTTTTTTATGAAATCAGTAAATGATATTATAAATATCATATTAAATATAAGCAATCACTCACTATACCCCCTGCATGTTGATGGGTAGAACAGTTTTGGATTTTTATCATCAATGATGTTTTCGTTCTAGAGCTGTTTTTATGCCCAATGTCAAGGCAAAATTAACCAGTTGGACATTATTTGTAGGTCAAACAAGGATTGAGAGAGTACCGGTATATGTCTCTAGTCAAACCAAGCAGCAACTATGGATATTTGTGAGCCCCTGCAGCTCACTTGCTCTAGTTTTAAGGTTTCTAGTGTTTCTATAAGCGTGATATTTAACATGTTCATAACATTTATCCTGATTTTACAATACTAAACATTGATGCCTAAAATGAAACTAACCCTGCCTTGGTGCAGCTCATTAACAGATGTGTCTACATATATGCAAAACGTGCTACACCATCTGCTACATATGCTGATATATGCCATGCCCGTCTCGAACCCGGAAAAAGGGGGAGAGGTTTACCTTTTATAGCATAAATGTATTACATATTACAGTACACGCTCCCCCCCCCCCCGCCTCCACCATTTTTTTTTCCACAAGAAAAAATAATCTTTTCAGTTACTCGCAGGTTTCCTTGCCTGGATGGAGGAGTCAGATTCTTCTTCACTGTGGTGGGGTGAAGACCTGTGGTAGAATGCAGGGAAATACAAAAGTGTACGTGTGTGACCAAGAAGTTTGTAAGCGCAAAGCTTAAAGCGACAACAACATTTGCATTATCAGCCAATTTTGAGAATTCTTTGGTGAATTTGTTCATGTTCAGTGACCCCAATGTACATGTCGTCGGCCGCCACATTCATGTGTTGAGTAAACTTAGCAACATATGCATAATAATATTTTATCGTACAAAGTTTACTGAAACTGGCCCTGTTGAATAGTGCATCATGGATGTGGGCTGACACTGACAGTCTACAGGATAATTTGGCACATTATTAAAGTTACTGTCTAATTTTAAACGTCTGTGTCTCATTCACTAAGGATGCAGCATATTTATTTCTTCCATAAAGATGACAGTATATCCACACTTGTATACATTTAGTTGCAGGAAGAAACTCTGCAGAATACTCTCTGGCCGAGTAGGGAATCATCTGATTCACAATTTAGCTGTTAATTGTGACATATATTCTGTATTTTTGCAAGTGAAAGAAATGTCAGTATTGTAAAAGTAAAACAAACTTGTAGTTCTGAAATACATTTTAGTAGGACTAGAACAATAAATATTGCCTTTCCAATGCAATCTGCATCTGCAAATTTATAACAGAGTTCAGAGCTATTGAAATATGTTCATTACATAATACTGACATTCATTTATGTGGAATTAGTACAGAAAATGTAGCATAAAGTGTGAATAAGATCTGATTCGCTATTCTACAGTATACATTGGTACATGTGAAATCCCCACCTGAGGAATTTAATTCCATTGTATGTCAAATTCTGTCTTAGGTCTAAGCCAAGTGTTTACCAATGGTTTTTTGGTAGCTAATTGAACATAACAAAAAACCGGAATAACTCAAGGGAAATAATTGTTTGCTGAACGAAATATTACATTCAGCAATCAATTTCATACATTACATTTTACATATTCAAAAGGAATTGCAGAATATGTGGGTGTCGGCCACTGGTACAAAACGCGAACCGGTCAATAGTGTGTTCACTTCAAACATCTCGTGAACCAGTTTAACGTATCTGGGACGAGTATTTCTATTTAGATAATATAACATACTCATTTTAAAAAGTAAATGTCAACAAAACACATCAGATTACACGTTGTGTATCGAGAACCGAGGCAAAAACTATCTCCGTCTGACAGCTGTGACAGCATGGAAATATCGGAAATTGCGGTTTGTTTTCCTGTACTGTGTAACCCGGATGAAAGATGACAGCGGAACTGTAACTTGGTGTATGAAAAACGCCAACCGGTTGTCTGCTAGCTTCTTGGAAAGGGTGACTAAGCGCTTAATGGTAGATTTGTTCGTTAATGGGAAAAATGGGGACCTAATGGTGTATATTAAATTACATTTTTTTTATTGTAGATAATACTTATTATTTGTATAAGTTAGATTAATTATTAACACAGATCAGCAAAAACAGTTTGCCACGGATAAGTTAATTGTCTTAAGTAATACACATCAGTCATAAATAAGATAAGCATGTAAATAAATATATCGGGTTATAGTGGGCCGATATATAGGCCCTAAGTAAAATATAAAATAATATGTAAAAAAACGTTTTATTATGCATAGATTATCAAATACTCTTTAGGGGATTTATAAATGGTGTGCATATACTATATAGCCTATATTGGACAAATACTGGACCAATATCTTTATCACTTAGATAATATATATACGTTAAATAATAATACACATGATCATCGGTCCAATATCGGGCCGATATGAGTAAACAAAATAAGCAATTATGGTTTCTTGTTTCTTGTTTGGGCCAGATATTTGTCTGATGTGGGAAATTAAAGCCAAAATCAAATAAACATTTTGTGTAATAATATTATACAACGTCCCGACATCTGACCGATATTGGTAAGCCGTATTCAGAATTCATATTATTAGCGACAAATATCCGATATTGCCCCGATATTGGACCAATATCGGCAATATCGGCCTATATTCCGACTTAATGCCGATATCGGCCCGATATAGTCGTGTTTGCTGGGTTGTACATTTAGCCTAATTGTTCCAACAGGAATATATGCGTTTTATTTTGTCCAAGATAGCCGACGGCGACCATCTTGAATTTCAAGAGCTCAGTGACTTTCAAACCAACACACAAACCCTCCAGCTTGTGGGGCATGCTCAAATTAGTGAATATATGCAGATTAATTTTACTTTTCGGCTAGCTCCCACTAACAATATGAAGTATTACAGTCTATGTATTTTAAAATGATAGATGACAGCCATTTTGGATTTCAAGGTCGAATCAGACAAATAGTCATTACAGAGATAATGCATTTTATACATTTCAAACTGGCGTTGGCGGCCATTTTGAAGTGTATGCCCTAAAAACCTTTCAAATTGACAAATCAACAATAAAACAGGTAGGAAGATTTTAGTCACTGTCTCCTCGGAAATGAGCCTACTATAATTATAGTGTATTCAATATGGATGGCAGGTGAGAGCATGCGATGGGTAATTTAACGATCGGGATTCATGCTTATCGGATTCCTGACCCAATACCTGGCCATCATGTATGTATTTGGCTTTCTTGTATGTGAGAGTTGAATATGGTTATTTACTTTATATGAGTAATATGGTTATTTATAATCCTATTACCTTTAGGGGAAGGGCACAAGTGATTTCGTGTGGTATTATGGACCTGGAACCAGGTCAGGTTATTCTAATTGCTGGGCTCAATGTATGTTTGTTTTTTATGTAAATATTCCGTTCTGATTTTGGGATTCCCCCTCCCCGCAATGCAGCAGGTTGAATACGGAATCGAACGGGTTAGCCCGGCCTTATATTGCCTTAGCTGTTGATAGGCCGTTAAGCACCAACAATAATAACATAGTGTATTAAATACTTAAGTACATTACATGGCTTATTATTCAACAAACACAGTAATTGCGAAAATCTTTAATATTTACTGCAGGCGTTCACATTAAGTACATATATATTACGAGGGGTGTTCCAATAATAATGACATTGATGAATTATTTCGCTCAGATCGTGCAATCAATGTGTGAAAACACGTTGTACCGGTAGTGTAGTCATTGAATAGTGTCACAGGTAACAATCAATTCATACGTTCACTGACCGGAATGTAAATGTTCCTCAGAATAATTTTTAGGTGGGTTGCTAAATTTCAGTTCGGACAGCAGCAGTTGATAGATGCTGCTCGTCCGGGTCGTCCTAGGACATTTACCACTAACAGTAATATAGAGAAATGTCGGGTTATTCGCAAAGACGACGCTATGTTGACTGTAAGGCAGATAGCGCGAATGACGAACTTGTCTTTAACACAGCACGTATTAATGGAATTTTGAAGAAACACCTAAAAATTAGGAAGATAAATGCGAGATGGATACCCCATTTGTTGAAAACTGAGAAAAAGAACGCCCGGTTAACAATGGCAAAAATACTTGTTCAAATATATCCATCATACAATAACAAATATTTTGCAAACGTAGTTACTGGAGCTGAGACCCGGGTTCGTTATCTTGAACCAAAACGGAAGGTCTCAAACAGAATTTGGGCCACGAAAAACGCAAAGCGCCCGAGCATTGCCAAAAGAGCTAGAACAGTTAAGAATATGTTGTATTTTTCACAAATAGTGGTCCAGTCATACAAACCACGGTCCCAAAGAGTAGAACAGTCACAATAATGTTCTATATAAATGTCGTACTGAAAAACTTGAAGACAAAGGCCGTCGTTCTACAACAGGTTTAAAATACATACGCCTTCTCCACGACAATGCTTCAGCTCACAAGGCACGTATTTGAGAAAGAAAATGTCACAGTTCTTCCCCACCCACCTTACTATCCAGACCTGGCTCCCTGACTATTCCCTATTTCCAAGACTGGAATCTCACTTATCTGGAAAGATAAAGTTTTCAGACCAGGATCGAGATACTTAAAATGTGTATTATGTACAAGGGGGAGTATTTTGAAGGGAATCGTAAGATAAGATAATCGAAAATACTTTCAGATTGGTTATACAACTTCTGATGTCATTATTTTTGGAACATCCCTCGTATATATGTTTTTTGCCAGTTTCACTATGATACATTGACACGCAGAAATCTATGAAATGATGACATATTGGCGGCCATATTGGATTTATTACATGTTTATTGATTTAATTCGCTCAATGTGTTTCTTATCGTATTTATAAATGTATATAGTTCACGTTCCATGCACATGATCAACGAGACGACATACGAGATACTACGTAATGATGAGTATAGCAGTCAATTGACAGCTGTGATATATGTGGTAAATATCGGTTGCGATAGTAGATGTTCACCATCTGTATCCGTCTGTGCCGGTCAATATTATATAACACATATATTGTATTGATAGGTGACACATACAGACTCACTTACAAACACTAGTGAATATGCAGTAGCACTAAATAAAAACACTTGTTTATGTGGCGACCATTTTAAAACATGCCAGTTTAATATATTTATTATTAGTAATACTAATAATAATAATGATACTACATGTACTACTAATAATAATAATAGTGTCTGTTTGGTAGTGAACTATACATACCTTGTATGTACAATCAGTTAATGGCATTGTGTCTCAGAAATGTGAGCAAACACGTTGGTAAAAGAGTATTTCACAGTATCGGTCTTCTGAACATATAATTATGATCATATGGGTGACCTGAAACAAGACAGTAACAAAAGACAGCAACAAATTTGTTGTTATAAAAAACATAAATATAACATTCATATCTCCCGCTGATGTGCTCGAACTTAGTAGCCACGTGCCTTGCTATGACTTGATACTACGTTATCGACTACGTCACCTATAGTTCTCGCATTTTTAAATTCGGTAATTTTGTATAATCATGCACGTACATAATGTGCAAAGGTATTACAGGGTTATGGTTATTACATATAAATGTGCAATGCTAACCATAGCCTGAAATATAGATTCGAAGTTTTTGAAACACGTGTGATTTTGTGTCTTATCAGCAGCAAAGCGCTATTCAGTGGTAACATACATCGATGAAAGGAATTACGTCACTATTCTCGTGGCTTTTTGCGGACAAATGCGATATTTATGACCAGTGAAAAGCTGCGACTGTATTCATATAACATTATAACGCACCGAAAATATAAAGCACGCATCTGATTGGTCAATGTAAATTACAGCCTATGCAATATGAACAATCACAGCATATAACTTATCCGTTTTACCAGTCTGCGTTTTACAACTTGACATATTTATGTATCCCTACGCGCTTCACCACGTTTTTATTTGCTAGCTCGTTGGTCCAATCCAGCCGGATAATGTCCTCATATATCTGATCATATTTGCCCTCATTGTATTTGCGATGCTCACTTTTACTTTTAGTATTGGGAATATAACAGTTATATTTGAACGACAATACCAAACGATCATTTCGACATAATCATGTCTGATACTCTATGTCTTTTGCCATATTTGGCTCGTTGCTGAATATCAAATCAAGGATGGTTGATGTGTCATTACCTCAAATGCGTGTTGGTTTCTTCGCAAGTTGGTATAGCATTAGGTCTCGTGTTAAGTCCAGAAATACTGTAGCTGGACATGTTTCATTTACGGAAGTATATTGTTTTTACCAGTAAATTTCTTTCAAATTAAATCACCCATAATCAATAAGTGATGTCAACCTTTCATAACTACTTAATGTATACAATTTTCTAGTTTGTTAATGTTTTCTCTTGGATCATTTGGACTTTGATATATACAACCTATTACTAATATATCTCTGGCATTTGGTTCTACACCTCTCCAGACCGATTCATTGTAGTTTTCGGTGACCAATAGTTCAGTTGCATGTAAGGTCTTTGTTGTATAACTTATACCACTTCTTTCTGATGTAAGGTCATGTAGAAAGTTTTCATATCCTTCAATATTATATACTTCTCTTACATGTTCAAAACATGTGTTTTTGGGATATATTTCTGTGATAGCGACACTGTCCATATGTTTATCATGCATCATCCATTCAAGTTCCAATTTGGTTAAGCAGTCAGTGTTTGTGCACATCACACTTAGATTGTCTCTGGATTTGCCCGTCTCACACGATCAATTCAAACTATTGAACGTATTTTCAGGAATATAACTTATATTAATCACGCTGAACATCTGGTAATGTTAACTGTACTACTGTTGTTCATATTGTAGGTTGAATACTCTGTGGGGTATCGTTTTGACTTCTTGTTTTATGTTGATGTCTTGTTCTTAAGAAATACTGTACAATTTCTGCTCCGATACTTCAGTTTATTATTTCCCCCTTCGCAATGTTCTCTTGCTTTGATGATGTGTATCATCTATTACATAACACTATTATTTCGCTTATGCTAATATTACAGTCCGTCCACAGATCCCGATGATCGCCAAACCGCCGTCACCGTGGTGGAAACTGAAGGCCGGCCTCTGACATGTACATTATTCTGGGAATATACAATAATATTACAGTCCGCCCACAGGCACCGGTGATCTGCAACCTACAGCCAGGCGACAGCGTGGTGGAAACTGACGGTCGGCACCTAACACTGGTATGCACATTATTCTTGGTGTATACAATAACATTAGAGTCATCCCACAGACCCCGGTGATCCCTAATGCACAACCGGGCCCCACTGTGGTGGGAACTAAAGGCCGACCCCTGACACTGACATGTACATTATTATGGGGATACATAATAATATTACCGTCCGCCCACAGACCCCGGTGATCTCCAAACCGCCGTCACCGTGGTGGCAACTAAAGGCCGGCCCCTGACACAGATATGTACATTATTATGGGTATATGCAATAACATTACAGTCGCCAACAGACCCCGGTGATCTCCAACATACAGCATGGCAGCACCGTGGTGGCAACTGAAGGTCGGCACCTGACACTGGCTTGTTTAATATTATGGGTATATACAACAGCATTACAGTCCGCACACAGATCTCGGTGATCTCCAACCTACAGCCGAGCAGTAACGTGGTGGGAACTGAAGGCAGGTCCCTGACACTGACATGTACATTATTCCGGGTATATACAATAGCATTACAGTCCGCACACAGACCTCGGTGATCTCCAACCTACAGACGAGCAGCACCGTGGTGGGAACTGAAGGCAGGTCCCTGACACTGACATGTAAATTATTCCGGGTATATACTATAACATTACAGTCCGCCCACAGACCGCGGTGATCTTCAACCTACAGCATGGCGGCACCGTGGTGGGAACTGAAGACCGGCCCCTGACACTGACATGTACATCCAGTGGAGGCAACCCCGCACCGAACGTGACCTGGTATATCGGCTCTACGGCCCTGGACAGCTGGAGCACGGTAACACAGGAGGAAGATCGGTATACTGTAACCGCCAACTACAGATTCACACCGACCCGGGCCGACGACGGCGATGTCTATAGCTGCCAGCCGTCATACACCTCACCTACGTTAGACATCCTGGATTCCGTCACCATGACACTCCGCCTCAATTGTAAGTATTCATCCTCACATTGACGACCATAATGTCAGAAGAAAATAATTCCATAAACGTGACGTGTAACTCGGCTCATGTCTCATATGAATTAATATATAAAAGTAGCAAGTGTTGCTGTTATGCATGAACTGTAGGTGAAAGCTGTATGTTGCATGTTTTATTTGCTTTCCAATGAGTATACATCTGTAATTAACCCGTATAACGCGGGAAACGTAAATTGTCGTCTGCTGTTGTTTTACATTTTATCTTCTTTCCCAATAAAAACGTTATTCTACATCACGTTATAATTATTTCCATTGAAAATGATTCCAAAGTGTTGTCAAACCATGTTTTTAATGAGGACAATTTAAAATTAAATATAAACCGCAGACGATATCATTTAATTCAGCAGCGAAAGGGTTAAGGAAAACGCGTAACGAGAGCTTAAATACACTCTGTAAATGTACGGCAAATTCATAAAATGTGGCCGTGTCTGGAGAAATGGGGCTTATGGGATTTATGATCATTATAGATCAAGATCAGCTTTTGCATAGGCACAGTATGATCAGGATCTGCACTGTTCGCTATTCTATAAAGAAATGCTGCTAGCAAGCAATATCAATTGTTATCAAGATAATGGAATGCGCTATTGGATTAGGAGCTACACTGTTCACAAAGTCCATAGGCCCCATTTCTCCAGCCATGGCGACACAATCTAGTTACCATGTATTGTGCGTACAGATTTCATCATCTGAGTTTCCAGTTGATTAACAGCTGGAGAAAATGGATGCCCAAACATAAGACGTTTGGTCTACTGCCTGACCCACAACACAATAATTAAAGGTGCATGCCACTCAGTAGGCAGATTGTTCTTTATATCACAGACGATAATCGTGTTTCTGTAAAATATTAACAGACATTGCTATTTATTATCTGTATTTATTTTTTGATGTGCAATGATCATACTTTATAATCTGTCGAAAATATTATTTGTTCAGGTGACGCATTTAATTAGTATAAATACATGGAAATAATAATAACATGTCTCATTTGCATATGAAAATAGCCTGATTCCATCGCACGTCACTATCAATAAAATAAATATTACTAAATGATTATATCTGTATAGCGGCACGCGCAATTTTTTTAACTGGAGGAATAGTGACACAATTATACACTTATTTAATTCCTATAAAGAACAGTTTGTACCTACTGAGTGGGAATGTACCTTTAATGCATGTAAGAAATACGTGAGACACGGTCGATTTTTAAAACCTTTATATTGCAATATGTAAATTTGTTTCAAATGCAACTTGGGAAATTATCCGACAGAACCAAACTTATTTTAGTTCTGATAAATAGAACATTACTTACAAGCCATGTGTTTAATATGCATGCATTAGGAACGCACAGCATAGAATACTTTTAGTTATGCTGATTTGTTCTATTTTATACTGTATGACCAACATTTGGAACACCGATTCCCTATAACATTTACCAACGTAGACACTACTGTCAGTTCCACGTCTTGCTTCCGACATACATTAGACCATAGTGTTAATTGTCCTGCTATTCCCTACAGTGAGTCCATCACAACCCACAGTGGAGCCGGTAGGCGATTCTCCATAACATTGACCCGTGTATACCCTAGTGTTCATTGTCCTGCTATTCCCTACAGTGAGACCGTCACCGCCCACAGTGGCACATGTCGGTGATTCTCCATGATATTAACCCATGTAGATCCTGGTGTTCATTGTCCTGCTATTCCCTACAGTGAGGCCGTCACTGCCCGCAGTGGATCAGGTCGGTGATTCTCCATAACATTGACCCGAGTTGACCTAGTGTTCATTGTCCTGCTATGTCCTACAGTGAGGCCGTTACCGCACACAGTGGAACAGGTCGGCGATTCTCCATAACATTAACCCAGGTAGATGCTAGTGTTAATTGTCCTGCTATCCTCGTTAGTCCATACAGTGAGGCCGTCACAGTCTACAGTCGAGCAGATCGGTGTTTCTAAATAAAATTGACAAACTTTAAGGTAGACCCTATTGTTCATTGCCCCGCTATGCCATACAGTGAGGCCGTCACCGCCCACAGTCGAGCATGTCGGTGATTCTCCATAACATTGAACCAGGTAGACCCCGGTGTTCATTGCCCGGCTATTGCCAACAGTAAGGCCGTCACACATAGTGGAGAAGGTCTGTGATTCTCCATAACATTGACACAAGTAGACCCCAGTGTTCTTTGTCCATTTCCACGTTATTCCCTACAGTGAGGCCCTCGCCGTCCATATTCGAGCATGTCAGTGATTATCCAAAACATAAACCCAGGTAGGCCCTAGTTGCCAATGTCCTGCTATTCCCTATAGTGAGGCCGTCACCGCCCACAGTGGAGCAGATCGGTGATTCTCCATAACATTGACCCAGGTAGACCCGAGTGTTCATTGTCCTGCTATTCCCAACAGTGAGACCTTCACCGCCCACAGTGGAGCAGGTCGGTGGTTTTCCATAACCATGACCCAGGTAGACCCAAGTGTTCATTGACCTGCTATTCCCTACAGGGATACCGTCACTGCTCACAGTGGAGCAGGTCGGTGATTCTCCATAACATTGACCCAGGTAGACCCTATTGTTCATTGTCCTGCTACTCCCTCTAGCGAGGCAGTCGCCACCAAAAGTGGAGCAGGTCGGTGATTCTCCATAACGTTGACCCAGGTAGACCATAGTGTTCATTGTCCCGCTATTCGCTATAGTGAAGCCGTCACCGCCCACAGTAGAGCAGGTTGGCGAGGCCGATGCGGGATCCTCCGTGACGGTCCGGTGTACAACGTCCGGCTTCCGTCCCGACACCGATATCAACATGACCTGGGCATACAAGGGCAGTCCGATCACACCTGTGCCGGCACCGTCCATCACCGGTACAGACACGTACACGGCGACGTCCATAATACGGTTCCCTGTACAGAAGGCAGACAACGGAGGGATGCCTGAGTGTACAGTGTCGCACCTAACAACGATGGAGACGGCACTCACAGCATCAACCACCATTTACGTCCGCTGTAAGTAAATTGTGGTAATGTAGCTCTGTTTTGACTAGGAAAAAGCAAACTGTAGTACGAAATACGACCTTCACGTTGACATATTTTTTCCGCATCGATGACTCACTCAGTAATCTTCTATGTTAAAGTGGATGTGTCCCAGATGGTGCCCCCGAAGAAGCATTTCACAAACTCAGTTGAGATATACATGTATCAATGGATATTGTATGAATACAGTCGCAACTTGTTCTTAAACATGCATTTGTCGGCAAATAATCACATTTACATGTCAGCTTTCGATGTCGTGAACATTAAGTCAAGGAAAGTCCATGCTAAAGTTAGCTTAGCCGCGTTGCGTCATCTATCGAATACCCCACGAACAGTGACGTACTTATTTTCAGCGATTGGTGTTACCACTGACTACTTTTAGTTACATATAAGACACAAAGACACAACTAGTGTGAAACGCTTCAAATTCTTGACAATACTGATAGCCTGTCACAATTTTGAAATGGTTCACACTTTAAATACACTTAATGTTATCGGTGACGTGGTCGATGACGTAGTGCCTAGTAAAGCCAATGCACATGGCTACTAAGCACGAGGGTATCAGCGAGAAATATGAATGATATGTTTATCAAAACATGCGTTTGCAAAGCTACATATTTTTCAATAATACGTTTTTGTTTTGCTTTCATATATTTAACAAAATAGATACAAATTTACCATTAGATGCTCTTTTACGAAAAACTTTGCTAACATGTCATCCACATCCGAGATCCTGGCCTTTCAGTGTTCGTGTTTAAGTCAGTACAAGTACCAAACATAGACAACGTCATCTGTTAATGGTGTACACAAGATAATGCAGTGGGTCATATAACCTTCATTCGACCTTGACCCTTGACCTACTGTTTCTAAATGAATTACATAGTAATTGTGCTCTTAATATAATGTTTGCATGATTAAATCCGTTTATCACTCACCAATCAC
Source organism: Conchocele bisecta (assembly GCA_029237695.1). Taxonomy (NCBI): domain Eukaryota; kingdom Metazoa; phylum Mollusca; class Bivalvia; order Lucinida; family Thyasiridae; genus Conchocele; species Conchocele bisecta. The sequence goes on from CM055275.1 coordinate 75,851,940, forward strand.
TACAACTACCACACTTGAAGAACAAAATATGCTATTCATTCACAACAGAAACGGCAGTACGCAGTATCACCTTAATTTTACCTGGCCTTTTTTCCACATTAATGACGTCGTAATTTGCAATGTAATAGTTACGCTTCCGTGTTCAAGTGCGTGTGTCACTCACTGCAACAGCGACAACTATCAAACATGACCATCATCTACTTCTACTTCATGTAGCTGTGTACGTCAGCTACAACTGAAGTACCACGTGTGACATTCATTACACCAGGGCCTACTTGTTGCACATCAATTACTGAATAATAGTCATTTTCAATGTTATGTTTCCGTGTTTAAGTCCGATCCTCACTCACTGTAACAGCCACAACCGTCCAACTTTAACAAAAATATCTGCGAGTGGTGCTCATCAGAATTATTCGTTTATGAAAATCCGACATTCGTGGCTTTGCCTCGTTTCTTGTAGTAAATAATGAAAATGCTAATTATTTGATTGCGAAAATTTAAATTAAATCTAAAGAAAATCTAACACGGGGTCGAAATGCAACGAAACGTCAGATATTGCTACATCAACATGTAACGTCAAAAGAGCGTCAACAAAATAGGATGACCTAGCTAAAACACACTCTGTGTGTTTCCAACTTTCACCAAAGTAACAAGTATGGTGTATAGCCAATATAGGCACTGGAAAGTCTTTGCCCAGTGGAATTAGATAAAAAAAAAAGTAGTCTAATTCGCGCCTTTCCAAATGTAATGACATACTTGCGGACACATTATAGTTCCGCCGATACACATTATTGTTTGCTTTATAATTGTCGCCTTATTATGTTTTCATGCAGTCTACATGTATGTCTTCTTGTCTGCCCCTTCTATTCCCTATTCTCACCCACGAGCATTATGCTTCTGTACGACTTGGGAAATATGTAATGTGTCGGTATAAAACTTTCTAGGAAAACAAACTTTATTAAGTTATTATTATGTAAATTCAACATGTTCAATGAGCTTTATATCGTGATATTGTTAAACGAACTTTGCTCACCATTGCGCTTTCATTACCCGTCCACGTTCATGCATATTTATAAACAGTTGAACATATATGAGCGTTTTAAATATGTAAGCCTTTTGTTTTCATTATTTCCGAATGATTAAACAATGGGAATTGTAAATATATTTGTGGGAAAATGTAGCATCAGCAGTAAACTTTCTCTTTTATATATTTGTATGTATTTATTTTCATATACTTTCTGCTGCTACTAACTGGGCGTTGTTTTACGGTCTGTCACTTGTTAAGGGGTTTCAGTTGACACACTTTATTTTCAATGATTTTCACCGAAAGCAGCCGGACAGGCGCACGCACACACAAGTATACTTCGTCACCGAAACTTACTTTGCTTACCACGTAGTTATCTTTGTTGGGTGTGTGGGGCGGATTGTGTTAAAGAGTTCGAGGTTCTGCTGTCGTTGTTACCGTAAGTCGGTCACATACGTATGTGTCATTATCCATATGAGCTTGATATAGCTCATGCATGCGGCCCCTGTGTTCAAGGCCAAAGTCAAATAACTTATTAATTGTTGTTAACATTTTTGATCGGTACATTCATTTCGAGAGGTTTCGAGATTGCGGGAGGTTGGAAAATATATAAATAGTAAACTAACTGGGCCGATATTATGAAACATTCTCCTGTCTAGATCTGCTTCACATACAATTTACTGATGGATTTTGGGCAAATACCATGTTTTTTTTATATAATCAAGACTTAGGGACATGTGTATGCACCAGCACGATAGTGGAAGGTGTGTTTAGTGTTACCCTTATCCGCCCGTCCCTCCCATCCATCTTAGACCTTGTAACTCGGAATACCGTTAAAATGTAAGTAATAGATACTTCAAACTTCTATGTAGCATTATTATGGTATGTAAATACGCAACGTAAATCTTGAAATTCGTATTTGTCTAAAAACGTAATAGCTGGTTGGAGGTCCACAGTTGACACTGTTCGCCACCCAGAGCTATAGGAACCATTTAATCTCATAACATGGATCTTGAAACAATTTCCTTGTAGACAATCAGTGTATGCTCAGGCCAGCATGCACATATGTGTGGTTTGATATTGGTCCACACTGCTTGCTACCGAGACTTACATCAGCCACTACATTGTACGTTTTTCTCTGACTGTTGATATGAATATACATGTAATATCCAATTTTCACAAATGTTTGTGTACGCAACCAGTTTATGATCTACACTAATTTTACTACACATACGTATGTCAATCACTCGATAATACTGCGCATAGTATTCACAAAATTTAGAACAGACAATCAATGTGTGCCCAGTTTGTATCCCAGACTCATATCAATACCAACCACTTCATCATACATGAGCAATCTGATTCTTGCACGGATATACATGTAATATTTGATTGTTGACACTAGTTTTATGTAGAAAATCTGATCTGAGTCCTCTTGTTGTAGTCAATCAGTGTGATAGTCCACTATGTTTGATAGTCAGACTTATATCACCCACTGAATCATTCTACCTGAATCTTGAAACGAATCTACCTGTTCTATTCAATGTTCACAGTAGTGTTTGTAGACAGTCAATGTAGGCCCAGACCATCACAGACATTTGATCAGTCTAATGACAGTCCACACTGCTTGATACCCAGACATGGATAATAGTACATGTATGTATGTTGTAGTTGTACCTTTCAAACATTGGTTAACTATACCTCCTCAAATATGAATCATATTTATTGAAATATCACTATATATATATTCCTAACCAATATAACCAATATCTCAAGTAATATATGAAATTAATATGTGTGCCCCTTGTTATGATTGTTACTATAAAGACGCGCATTATTGTACTGACCGATATGTCACGCATGACACATGTATATATATACGAGGTGGTACCAGAAAGTTCAAGAACAAATTCTATATAAAAATAACTACTACTTCATCGCTATCGAAACCAGCGAAGACATAGCAAGATACCTCTATGACTGGTTGAACGTAGTATTACTATGATAACGCCACGTAGTTCGTGACGCCATGACGCCACGTGTCTTCATGTTGAGACGTTTTGAACAAATTACTATTTTCGCCTTTCATCACTACAAACCCTAACCCAAGCGATGTTCGAGTTATTATTTTTTTAAATGTAGAGACGTATTGCTTAGTAATAACTTTATTGCATTTTATGTAATATCTGCTAGTTTTCACTTGCACTTATTACGTTTAATACAAAGATTGTATTGGAAAGAGAAATTTACGAAATAAATAAATACACAAATGTTGAGCTTGATATTAAATGGCTATTTCATGGACTTATCTTGCCGGGTCTTTTGTTCACAATGAATGGATTAGATACATTTTAGAAACTGATAGGGTTCGGCTGATTTTATTTTAGAAATAGCGCATTCTGGTATGTGTCAATCGCAATAATAGGTAAAACTGGCTGATGGCTTGTACAGGCTAAGATGGCCGAAATGGAAACTCCATGCACTGTGTAAGATATAGTAAGAAGGGAAAGTTCACATGTATGTTATGCATATATCCCATCACATTTACGAAGCAATTATGCATGAATCATACGGGTCCTTAATCATGCCTTTCAATAATATATGAATGTTTATATAAAGATAGTAATATACTCGTAATTCACAAAAATAACCGTTTCTTTAGTCTCTCTGAATCAAAACTAAATAAAAATGACATGCAGATTTGTGTGGGTAGCATAAACGATTATTAATGTAAAACAGCAATACAAGAAATTATGAACATGAAAGCCAAGGATCAGACTGATTAACAGGTGAATTGTATAAAGTGTATGGTAACGATATAAAATATTAAACATAAAGGCGAGCAGTTACCGATATGAAACTTGATCTTTTACAGACAAGGAATAATTACGTTACTGCAAAAGTAAGATAAAAACACACTTTTAATGGGAAATTGGAGACACGTATAGAAATAATTGATGAAAGTAACTAAATAAATACAACTGGTTAGCGATATGTCACTGACTTTCAAAACTCTTATCACAGTTTTGACCGTAAATACTTGATACTTGATACATGCATGTAGCTTCCTTATGGAGTGTAGATGCATAAAGTGAATTTCTAATTTTGACTTGACCGTCGGTCAGTATATTGCCTCACCTTTGGAACTTATACATTTACCTGCTTTGTCATGTAACTCGTAAAAGATTTATTCCGTGATCGCTGGCGTCTTGATATGTGTGATATTTGGTATATACATGTCACATTCATTCTTTATTTTGTCGGTGAATACAATTTTAATGTAACTACAAAACTATTTATAGCATACAATATGAAACGCATGTGTCATAACATACAACTGGCATATGGTATACAAACACACACAGCCACAATTGATGTAATTAAACTTAGTATGCCTACACAATAGTAGTATTACCAACATTAACGTACGTGTATATGTATTCATGCATAATTTGAAATTAATATGAAATTAAAGGTGGGGAATTCCTACCATTTCTAACTCGAGAGATACTAGTATGGCATATTATTTATCAGATAATGTTGTATTCTAGTAAGTATTGAGCAGTAAATAATATGCCATACTTTGTCTAGTATCTCTTGATATCGGTTCGACTTAGAAACGGTAGGAATTCCCCACCTTTAATTTCATATTCATTTATGTTTGAGTAGGACTACGATTATGAGTTACAAATTGTGTTTTGTTAACCAAGCGTACATTGGTCGCATAATCTAATTATTTGAGTGTGTGTGTGAATGTGCATGTTATATGTGGCGTATTGCGAATTGTTATTGTTATTTTATATATAATTGCGAGTGTTTGAATTGGGAGCTATATGCTTATGTTGACGATATTGGCTAATGGTTGTTCTTTTGTTTATTTACAATTGTCAGTTTTAGATTTGTGCTATATGCTCTATATGGACTATATGCTTGTGTTGGCGGTACTGCCTAATGTCTAATTCAGATCCCCCAGATGTTGTGGCCAATGCGACAGTGAATGATCAGTTTGTGGATCTGACGTGCTCGCCGTCCGGTGTTCCCAGCATATACCTATACTCCAGCTGGGTACAGACGTGGCCGGGGTACGGGGAGATTACTCGCCCCATCCTGGACTCCACCGCAACTCTCCAACTGTCCAACCTGACATATGCATATTCTGGTGTATACACATGCCGGGTCAGCAACGGGGTAGCACCGTACGACACCAGGGAGCTCATCAGGACAGGTTCTACTGTGGCTATCACAATCGAATGTTCGTGTTGCACACTATTAAATAATAATCATGTTATTAACAATATATTATAACTACAACATACGATCACCTGAGTTTGCGTTTGGAGAATTTACAAAATTTTAAATAAACAGTTCAATAAATATATATGAATAGCCGCTCTACTATAAAAGCACGATCCTATAAGATAAAATTGAACACACTGAAATGCACATGGAAACTCCTGGTACGGTCATACAAATAAATCATATACACGTATTGTTAAAGGCCCTGAACGGCTCAGTATTACAATTTTCCGATTTTTTCAAACACAAAAACATGTTTGGCAACTGATGTAGTACACAAAACTAACATATACTGACTAATAGATACATCTCAAGTCTTGAGATTTACATCTTAATCGCAATGTGAAGACAACAAAAACTTGTTTTGTGTACCACTCATAGTGTGGCCTGATGTGTATTCCCGTAGGCTTTTTGTGCTAAAATTGATTTTTTTGCTTTATCACATAGATTTAGGGTCCCACTATTGAAAAATGATGGGGTTCAAATTTTCAGACCCCTAATTTGCATATTCACAAAATGGCCGCCACCAATGGGAGCAAAACTATTACCTTTTGAATGAAATAGGCTACAATCATGTTTTTCATGTCTAATTACAATAATTTCTAATACAGAACACATTTCTGGAAGTTTCTAATCTATTTTTGGTTGGATAAGGCACATAATTTGAATACTTTCAAAATGGCCGAAATCAATGAGAGTAAAACCAGTAACTTTTGAAATAAATGAGCTACAAACATGTTTGACATGTCTAAATACATTAATTTTTAATACATAACTCATTTCTGGAGGTTTCTAATCTATTGTTGGTAGGATAAGGCACATAATTTGAATATTTTCAAAATGGCCACCATCCGCAATGGCAGAAACCGTGAAGTTTGAACCATATGGACTATCAACATGTTTTGTTTGTATATTTCAGATGACACTCGAAACCGAACAATAATCTAGAGGACATGGCGGAGAATAGTGTCTGTATCATCTGCGATGAGGGCTCCACCTCAAGCAAGAGACTTGTGAACAATCCTGATATGATCGAAGATCTAGTTACGTGTTGTAACGAGAGGTTATCATTGGGCGAACTTGATATAAGACAGCTAACCGATCGTTTAAAATAACTCAAGTGAATATGAACGAAAGTCTATGCTGTATCATAGTGAATGTAGAAAACCAATGTCAACAAAAGCATGATTGATCGGCTCAGGGTAAGCGACCCCGTTGTGACTCTCCGGCATGCCCTACTCGAGGGCGAGGGCGGCCTTCAACTGGAAGTGATCCTGTCCGGCCTAAAAGGGCGAAATCTATCCCGAAGTCACAGATATGTTTATTCTCTTCCTGCAGCTTCTGTTCCAATGAGACGACAGACCCGCCAAATCGTGTTTACACGGACAACATGGGCGAGTGCCTGCTTGACATAAAGCATTCGACTATGGATGATCAAGTCAGAACTAGCGTATCCGAGTTAGAGAGCGCCGGTGATGCGTCTGCTCTCGAAAAATACTATCATAGAAAATGTTTGCGTTCTTTGCTCAGCGTAGTTCAATAGAACATACTAATTCCCAACTTATTGGCTCTGTGTGTGATGAACAACTGATCCTGTCTGTTTCGAAACACTCTCACTGACGATGATGTTACATTAAGCATGAATGAAGTGAACGAAGAATACTTGTCAATTTTGAAGAGGTATCTACATAGTCATCAGAGGTTCATCAAATTACCATAAACATTTGAAAAAACAACTAATCACCGAACATCTTCCACATGTGCAGTTTGTCAAATCTTTGCGCAAGAACGAATCTGAGAACCTTGTTCTCCATTCAGCAGTTAGCAAGGCAATGGACCTTACAGCTACAATGCTAGATAACGGCAAAATAATAGGTCAATTGAAAAGCATGGCTTATGTTCTACGCAACGAGATGATGGAGCATCGTAACTGGTCATTTAATGGTAGCTTTGAAGACTTTGACAATCCACCACTGCTCCAATTTTTAATAAATCATCTCCTCTTTGGTCGTCATGTTCTCAAAGTTTCTGGCACGCGCAATGAAGAAGTAGACAAGATTATAGACGTATCTTGTCAGTTTATTGTCCAGAATACCAAAACCGACCGCCAGTTAAGCATCGGCCAAAGAAGGATGGTGGTTTCCGTCAAACAGTTCAGAAACCACTCTCAATTGGTCTGCCCCTTGCCATCCATTCAAGGGTGCGTGATAAGAATCTCATTCAAAACTTATCAGACGTTTATATTGGCGTTGACTACCAGAACATAATTGACTTGAAAAACGAGGTCGAGCAAGGTGTTCTTCAACGAATAAACGAGACGGGTGGCTTTTGTCTACCTGACTTTGTCAGGAAAGGGGTGAAACGTCTGGTTCGCTGTGGATAACATTGATCTCTTAGAAGATACACCTACCGGACAGAACACATTCCATGGCACTGTGATCGTAATCAACCAGAGAGAAAAAGAAGGAGAGCAAGTTAACCAACCTATTGTCCTACCAGAGAAGCTTCCGCCATCTCCACTTGCATTTGAAGTCAAATATTTGCCAGAACTTGTGGTTTCCAAGAGCAAACCAATACGATTTGAGGACTATCAGTTAGGACATCGCATTGGTTTGATTTCGAAAGACTATACTCACACATGGGCATTAGCTTCACACCTGGCTGTTACTAACATCAGCACTGACAACACAACGAACGAAGATGTTCCACCTATCGATATTGATGAGCAGCAGGCACAATGCGATGAGCTGCATACAGAACATTCCGACGAAAATATTATTTCACTGAAGGAACGTACACGTAAACGTAAAACGTTAGCAAAACAAGACGTGATGCCCACCTGGGCTGCTACTAAATCTCTATTACTATCAGGCTCCAATCCTGGCCGTGTCAAATCTGAGGTAATTGCCCCTCTGTTCAAAACCTCACCAACGGATTACACAACACTGTATACTGTGCTAATGTTGACACAGGGAATCTCTGCTACGGTAGTCGGGCCTGAGAGGAGAACTCTTATAACGCTCGATCTTGATCTATACAACCGTGCCCTCCAAATCCAGCAGACTGTGCAAAATACCAATTGGATTCTTCGCGCAGGTGTCTGCATATTGTGTTTGCCGCTTTACACGCTCTAGCAAAACAATTGACGGAAGCGGGATTGATACATGTGCGATTGAAAGTGGCACATACACGTCTGCAGCTCTTCGTGGAATATATGGAGGCAAAGCATACAAACGAGGAATGGAGTACCATATTACGAACAGCCTGGCCATCATGATGATGCGGTTTGATGTCATTTTCTCCGATCCGATGCTGGACCATATTCGTGAACAGTGCGAATGTCTGAAGAAGGTGCTCCATGAACGCAGTCCAGACATGATGGATATCTATGAAACTGTTCAGATCTGGTACATAGACAACATGAAGCCACATGAAGAAGATGACACTGGAGAGCTTGGTCAGTTTCTCATGAAATACACGGAAACAGGTGGATAGTCTTCTACATCTCGTCAATGCCTGCCGCTCAGGAAATTGGGAATGTTACCTGGCTGCATTGGAAAATATCATCAAATATTTCTTTGCCCGTGATCTACTCAACTATGCTCGGCTGATGCCAGTGCATCTGGCTCAAATGAACGCTCTCGAACACGATGACCCGGCAACGTGGGAGGGAGGCCCTGAAGGACGGAGAATTTGTCGTGGCGAAATCAGAGATTCCTTTTACTCAGTTGTTCACTGACCAGACACTTGAGCAGGAGATCAAGGGGTTGAAGCGTCACGGTGGGATGGTTGGATTGAGTCAAGATGACTCTACGTTGGACCGTCTCGTTACCACCTCACCTCACATTGCTCATATCGTACAGCAGTATCTCAGCAGCTTCACAAAAGCATCACATTCTACCGAGCGAAATGAACACTATCAACTCACCGGCAATATGTCTGCCAGGTCAAGGGACAATGCTTTGAGACTTCGTCGCTCAATTGAGGTCCATTGTGAAGGCAATCCATTCATAACGAGCTGTCCACTGAAGAGCCTGGTTTCGTCACGCTGGTTCCTCCGAATGCGAAGGACGACATTTTGAGCTATGCAGAACAGGGACAAAGTCGATTCAGTGACTTCATCGAAGATCGATTGCTACCGACATAAACAGTATCAGTATGGGATCCAATGAAGAAATTGAAATTGAAGACCTTCTCTAACTGCATGGACAAAACAAAGGTTCGCGTGGGTGACAAGGTTATCAAGCTGCGTGAAGAGCGTGAACTATTCGGCAGATTCTGATTATCCAAGGAATGGAACCGTCCTGAGCTGGTGCCAAAACTAGAAGAAAACATAGGAGAATATGAGATGTCGGTCGTCCCACGTTCCCTTTGTGCTGTTGATGGGTCTCTCTATATTCCGACAGACAAAGCCAGTTTAATGCACGCCGTTGAGGAAGCTAAAGATGAAACCGCTTCAGGTGAGCCCTACTATCGACATAGTGACTGACGGTCGTCACTCTCGAGTCCTTATTGTCGATGCTATGGCTGTTATCCAGAGCATGAAAAAGACACCGACCATGCGCAGGCTTTCAGAATTGCAAGACGCATTTATCAAACGCATAGAGATGATGATGATTGGCTATGATGAGGGAAGAATAGTATTTGACCGCTATCTTGATCAGTCCCTAAAGAACAAGACACGCCAGAAAAGGGCAGTGACAACCACAGAGTTTGACATACACCCGGAAATGAAGCTCACTATGTCTATCAGAGAATTGCTATCTTCATCAAAAACCAAGTGTAGCCTGACAGCCATGTTCGCCCAAGGTTTACTTCAACACTTCACTAGCAACAGTGTTTGTAAACTAGTTGTTCTGTTTGACAATAAAATCAAGAGCCATGACTTTGAAGATGTGCATTCTCACGAAGAGGCCGATACACTCATTCCCAATCAAGTGATGGCTTCCGTAGCGAACCACCCATGTCGAGAGATATGTGTGTGGTCACCAGACACTGATGTTCTCATTCTTGTCATCGACCTGGTGTCTAATGATCGCCTTGGAGATATAACTCGCTTGAAGTTTCTAACTGGCAAGAACAGGAAGTTCAGATAAATAAACGTGGTTGAGCGCGTAGGTGTGATTGGACAACGCAAATGCCAAGGACTCATCGGTCTCCACAATTTCACCGGTGCTGACTGGGGTGGAAAGTTTGTTGGTATTTCCAAGAAGACCTGGGAGAGCGCGTACATGAAACTTGACGGAGATGACCCAGCTATTGACTGCTTCCGACATCTTGGGGAAGGTCCTATTCAAATGCAGCTGGTAAACGGTGAACTACCGCCACAGGTGAAGAAGTTGGAGCCATTCCTCTGCCAAGTGTACTGTCCGACGGGGTCCACGGTGTTGCCCACTCTACGATGGGAGATGTTCCGGTCGAAGAACTTGGAGGGAGAGATGTTACCCTCCGACCCGTGCATCCCTGAGCCCCCATATCGCCCGTGCAAACTACATCAGCATGCGGGACAAGTCATACACAGCCAATTGCCCGGCTCTTCCTCCCATTGAGGAAAATGGATGGACTGTTGAACATGGAGTGTATCATCCTGTCAGGTGCCTCACCCTGCCTGCTTCCAGAGCTGTAATTGAGCTGACCAAATGTGCCTGCAAACTCGGGTGCAAAGGGACAAGATGCAGTTGTTAGAAGAACACGCTTCCATGCACCCCCCTCTGTAAATGCCATGTCATTGACTGTGCAAATTCAATTAAAGACAATCTCAATGATGATGATGATGATGATGATGATGTGTGTGACGCTCGTGCTGAATAATTCAGATATACTAACTAGTAATTGTGCAGTCCCAGTTTATACTGAATTTATTTCCGTCTGTGCTATGGTTGATTCTGTGTTCCTTGTTGGCTCCATTTATATTGTTAGTGAAAACCAATAAAGCAGATGGAAGGTTTAGATATAAATGAACATATGCTTCTATACATCCATATATTTCGTCAGCCTATGCATGCTATCGGGCATCATCTTGAATTATGGGAAACAACTAGCATTATTGTACTGTATTGACTCTCACTAACAATAGAATTAGACGATCCAATGAACACCGAATTGATACAGATATACCAGATATTATTATTATGCGTGTACAACCATTGTAGACCAAAATCAGCTACACGATCTAATGTTATACAAAGTATGCCGATGTGTATATAATTTTCGACATTCCGTCCTTTCTTCCATTATTTTGTTCGTTTGCTCGTTTTGGAGGTAGGAGGGGGCAGCGAATGGGTAATATAACGATCGGCATCCATCCTTACCGGAATGCCGACCTACATGGTTTGGCCCTTTTGTACCGTTTTGTCCCTTGGTACTTGAGAGCTAAATCATGTTATGCTCCATTAAAATGTAATAAGCTTATAGCTAATCATGTTATGACAAGAGCTAAGTGAATCTGGTGTGGCATGGAGCTGGCACCAGGTCAGGATATTCAATTTCACCGCTGAATATATAGTTTATGTAAATATTGAGCGCTGACCTTGTGTGCCTCAAATGTGTCACATTATCTGTTTCGATGTCCGTCCGTCTGTCCGTGTTCATCTGTATATGCACATGTCAGTTTATTTGTTAAGTTGTTTGTATATGTCACATTAGGATGCCAATGATACGTGTGCCGGCATGTCAAATTTTCTAGTGGTAAATCCAGTGGTAACTTTCAGAAAATATATGCATAAGCGGTTGCAAATATAATAAGCCTGGTTTTCTCATGCTATGGATAATTCATTAACGAATGTTCATCATCATTATACATGTGCACTGGCTGGTGCTGATGCATCTTATATGGATCATATCAGACTATTATCCAATGTGACATTAAAACACGAACAGTAACACCACTTGTGTGATAATTCGGGAGTTGTTTCCCCACCCACCCCTACCCCAACTACACCACCTCCAAAAACGAAGGTCAATCGCAACATGAATTGATTTCAAAGTATACTAAATGAACTTGGTAGCATGGAAAACCCATAAAACAACACCAAGATCACTAAAATCGGTTCATTATTAGCGGGTATAGTGGTTTCGTGATTTCGGGGGGATATGGGTCACAAGGGACCCCCCAAAATGGGGAACAGAGGTCTGAAAATTTGAACCCCATCATTTTCGAATAGTGGGACCCTAAATCTACACGATAAAGCAAAAAAATCAATTTTAGCACAAAAAGCCTACGGGAGCTAGATATTGTGACACATCAGGCCACACTATCAGTGCAAAATGTCAATATTGACAAATAAATTTCCGTAACCCAACGGCTTCGGCTCGGAAGCGAGTCGGATAAACTCCGGCTATCGGAATTCATCGGCCGCGAATCAGGGAGTTGAGCAGTTGACCCGAGCGTCTATCGGAAAATCGATCGGACTTTGAACACGCACCTACAAACTCATTCGTGTATCAAAATGAATGTAAACAGTTTCAAAGTGTGTGTAAATAGAAACCTGTTGGATTTATGTGTGGGAAAACCCAATAGGAGGCCAAATTCTGCAACTTGAGCCGTATAGGGGCTTTAAGTATAGCTGTCGCGGTCCAAATCGAACCCGTTCGATACATAATCATCATCGAGATAATTGCTTTGTAAATGTTATGTGATATATGTATTACATATATATATATGGGCACTCTGCTGTTGCTGTACGGCGCACATATATGTCATCGGTCAGTGTCACCACTTGTAGAGTTCGACACATACATCAAAATATAAATTAATAAAACTTGGTACAATATACTATTAATTGTCTCATCTCGATGTATGCACCGTGATTGATATATTAGTTATGAATTTCGTCATTTCATAAACCTACATTGGCCATGTTGCACTGTGTAAATCATCAGGTCACTGAATTAGCCTAATTTTAGTACTACAGGTATGAAAATATCGCCACATATAGTTTGCTGGCTACGCACTTATGATGACAGCACAAGTCCATACACAATCAATATTCCTTATTGCACTCAATACAGTGGACATGATAAAGAAAATATGTACTATTAAACTAGTCTATATGGCTGTGCAATCTATATAGACTGTATAGAGGTTTTGGTGTTTTAATAAAAAAAATGGGAACATTTATCAGATTTGGTATTTGACTTGAACTACATGGAATGGATAGGACGCATACATATTTATTTTTAAATATGTTGCACTAAATATTATCACTTTATCTGTCACATCTTGAGCTACATGTGTCGAACGCTACAACAGGTGAAACTGGCCGATATATGGTACAGGCTAACATGGCTCGCATGGCAATTCAATGCACAGTAGAGTATACAATAAGAACAACAGGGCCACATACACTTTATGCTAATATTCAATCAACTTTTCGAAGCAGGTGCCTTCGCAACAACAAATGGCGTTATTCTAAGTCAGTCCTTAAGCCGATAACATCATAACTGTTGTCACGTTGATTATCACAGGTTACATTGTTTGATCACAGGTGTGGATCGATCGTAAATTGGCACATTATCTGCGATAGAGTTGTACTAGTTGTGGTATTGATCAAATTTGCGGGTAATAGTGTTGGGTAGCTGGCCCAGCAGACTATGGTCCGGAGATACCGGTTGTGTGGAAGCTACATGTACTATGCCATATTCTGGTTGCCGTGTTAATCCCTAACCCATCTAATTTACTAATACTACATGTATGTTTCAGCACGTCCATTTATCGTTACACCAAGCAGTGCGGTAATTGATATAAACAAGTTTGCTGTGAAGTTTGGCCACCCCGTTAGTGTCACCACCACATATTACTCACCGCCCACACCGACGCTAGTTAGCTGCTACAAAGTTATCGGCAACGTCCGACAATCTCCTCCGGTTGGTACCGTAACAACAGAGGCGACACAAATAAACCTGCCTGTATTCAGTAGCATAGTGCCCACACTGGGAACCAGATCAACTGTCACGCGGACAATTGAGGCAGATTCCGGACTGGGTGTCTATGACATTGTTGTAACCAACGCGATAGGCGAGGCGTCCGTTTTAATGGAAGCTGTCATGGAAGGTAAAAACATCCACATTTTGGGTGTTAGGCGAACGATAAGTATCCTTATCCATATCAGCCGTATTACCGATATATGTGTTCAAATACGTCGTAAATGTATGACACAATAGAACACTCGTCTGAGACGCACGATCAGCGCACGAAGAAACAAAACGTACATTTATACGGTATACACAGAACAACGTCTCACAAAATGTGTCCACCATTGTAATACATGATTCTAATGATTACACACCGATTATTACTCGTGCCTCAACGCTTTACCTTAGTCTATATTCCTGAAATATGTATAGCCCTTTTGTGCGAGAGCCTTTCATACACTTTGATCAGAAATGTCTCATTGATTGAACATCTGTCCATGAAATTGTCCTTCACTGTCAGTATCGCTAGTATATACAGTTTCTTCTATGTATTGGTTGATATTTGTATTGGTCCAACATTCTTCTTAGGTTAAATTGGCCTCTCCTGCAGGACCGCCAGACAACCCAGAACATTCCAAAGTGTTAAACATCCAACCGACACGCGTTGATGTTTCCTGGCAATCGGGGTTTCACGGGGGCTACCCACAGACAGCTGTGGTACAGTACAGCACAGACAGGGTGACTTGGATCGACGGTCCCTCACTGGAAACCGGTGTCAGTGTTAGCCGAGAGCTGAACCAAGTTACAGTGGCCTCGCTCAGTCCCGGCACTCACTACTACCTACGGATGTATGCACACAACCAGCTGGGATCCAGTCCGTATACAGATATACATAACGTGACAACAGGTGGCACAAAGAACGAAGGTGTAGTATATTACTTAACTGTAGTTTCTTAATTGTTTACAACAGCTCCTGGACTACATTTTAATTTATGTACGACCATTCATAGTACATGAGTGATCTCCTATGTATACACAGTTCCTCTGCCAGGCCCCAATTAGAAAATTATCAACACGTCCACTTGGCTGACGATTCCTCTACACAGCCTCACTAGTCATCTTGTCGACTCTACTCGACTGCTTAAATCGCCTACTGTCATCATCGCGTAGAAACCTGTCCTCTGGGCGGGGAGTGCTACACCAACCTAAAATACAATATTAATGTTTAAACCACTGATATATATGGATTAGATTGTGTAATCAACTTAAAGCAATATTATACTCGTCTGGGACGCACGATTAGCGCACGAAACAACACATGCTTCTATACGGTATACACAGAACAACGTTTCACAAACTGTGTCCACCATTGTTGACGGTATTCTGTTATTGCATGTAATGCATCATACTAATGAGTAAACACACATCATTAATCGTTCCATAACGTGTTAACGTAGTATATAATCCTGAAATATGTATAGCCCTTGTTGTGAGCGCCGTTTGCACACTTTGATTAGAAAAGCCTAATTAATTGAAAATCTGTCCATGAAATGCTTTTTATTTGTCAGTATCGCTAGACTAAGTTCATACAGTTTTCTCTATGTAAGGATGATATTTTGTCCTACATTATTCTTAAGTTAAATGTCCCTCACCTGCAGGACCACCAGACACTCCGGAATATTTCAAAGTGTTAAACATCCAACCTACACATGTTGATGTATCCTGGCAATCGGGGTTTCACGGTGGCTACCCACAGACAGCTGTGGTACAGTACAGCACAGACGGGGTGATCTGGATCGACGGTCCCTCACTGGACACGGGTGTCAGTGTTAGCCGAGAGCTGAACCAAGTAACATTGGCCTCGCTCAGTCCCGGCACTCAGTACTACCTAAATATGTATGCACACAACCAGCTGGGAACCAGTCCGTATACAGAGATACTCAACGTGACAACAGGTGGCACAAAGGACGGGTCAGTGGAAGGTGTAGTATGTTAACATTCTGTACTTAGGTGATATATTATACATTTATACTTTACTCCGTATTGGAACGAGAAAAGACAACGACACTGTTCTTCTAATTGGTATGTTCAAAGAAAAATTGGTTCACATAAGGTCTGTAGTACGTTTACCACACTGGTCGCAAGTCTGTTATATACCAGAGTAATATACGCACTGTAATGCTTGGTTGTGTGATCCTAAACTCACATCGTATATCAATATAAGCATGGTTGTGTCGGCTACACATATACGAGTCGCTATTTGCGTTTGAGAAACGGTTATTCGTGCCTCTACCGAACATACCGTACCATTTATGCTGCGGACGTCTCCTAGATGATAAGGTCATAGACGAGTAAAACGCCAAAGAAGGCACTTTTTCTCAGCTAACCGTGATTGGTAAAGAGTTTCTGTTATGTTTCTGTCACAGATGCTTGTCGCGTGGTATGGTCTTCCTTTGGTGACAGTGCCGCCGCTGTCGGGGGTACAGTGGCGGTGGTGATTGTTGTCGGTGGTATCGTGGTAGTTGTCTTCTACAAAAAGGGATACCGAATCAGGAATGGTAGGTAGAAGAACATGCATGTGTCGTGTATGCAGCGATTAAAATATATCCAGTAGTATAGTCCGATTGTTCCACCGTCCGTCAACTTGTCTGTACCCCCACTGCAAACTTTAACGTAGTCGATTAAAGCCTTATGTATTCGGTTTCCAATAATACTACTTCGTGATATCACACGTGATTTCGTCAAATGGTCCTCTGTCATGTGAGGAATGCACGACCCTGCAACACCCGCTAGCCCCAGGTCAAGGCAATAAACTTAATATATTACCAAACCTGAACATTGGGGGGCATACTTCTTAAGTCGGTGTGTCCGTTCACATTCACTATTGATATTCCACACACACTTTCCAGTCCTGGTTATGTAGCATGTTCTCACTAACTCACGATCTTTTTTCTCTGAATTTACCCAATGTCAAAGTCACAGTTTTTGTGATTCTCAAAGGTGGCATCAGGATTACTTTGATATAGAGAATAGTAGGTTAGTGCCGTGAATGGGAAAACATATCTGGCAAGGCTCAGGAAACAGGATGGGCGAGGCTCTGTCGAGCACATCCCGTTTCCGTGCCGCGCCAGATACACTCCTGCCTGCGATTCTCTTACCAAGAATTGCAATCCAGCGGTCCTTGAATTGCAATTCGTCCCCCTCTGAAATTGCAGTCTAATTGCGGTCCAATCGCGGTCCCGTTTTTGTGGTCATTCTTTCGCGATACCGTTTGTGCGGTCATTCTTTCGCGGTCCAGTTTGTGCGGTCATTCTTTCGCAATACCGTTTGTGCGGTTTATTTCTTTCGCTATTTGCGGTAAAAACTTAGCGTTACGCGTTATATATACACCTACTGTAGCGCTTTTCTGCTCCTTACCTATTTGTATATACTACTAAATATCGTATACATATCGTAATCGTATAGTATTGGTATATTTAATGAGCATATCGTATGATCATATAATATTGGTATGTTTGTACCGTATTTTCGTATAGTACAGTTTGTTTACATTATACAAACGTGCTATACGAATATTATACAAACATACGATATCCGTTCGTATATACGATATATCCGTACGGATATGGTATGAATATACAGTGGGGTCATCTTGCGGTTAAAATATACCGATGCACCGGTTCATTTCGCATGTAAACATCCGGTTTTCATTTCGATCATCTGCCACAATTTTAAGTTTTTCAAAATGAATAAATTTTCAGTTTTACGATACAGAAACAATTTAAAACTGAGGATTGTGAAGTACGGTGTCACAGTGCATATACATCATGTGTGTTCAATAAAGTAATTCATCAGTAATTCATCATTGTACTCCGCACAACCGCCGGGGACACAAAACAATGATCCCCCAAACATACCAGCCATCTACATTTGGCGTCCTAAAAGTTCCGGTCTATATCCCATAGTGGGAACAATGTGTATCACCACCACCACAAGTGTTTGTCTATGACTACACTAAACCACCCCCCCCCCCCCCACCCCCCCCCGACCACCACTTCTGTCTGTAACGCAGGATGACGTGGCCGACTGATCAAGTGCTAAACTATTCCTGGTGCGATGGCCGACTGATCAAGTTCTAAACTAGTCCTGGAGCAATGGCCGACTGATCAAGTTATAAACTAGTCCTGGAGCAATGGCCGACTGATCAAGTTCTAAACTAGTCCTGATGCGATGGCCGACTTATCGAGTGCTATACTTGTCCTGGTGCGATGGCTGACTGATCAAGGGCTAAACTAGTCCCAGTGCGATGGCCGACTGATCAAGTGCTATACTAGTCCTGGTGCGATGGCCGACTGATCAAGTTCTAGACTAGTCCTGGTGCAATAGCCGACTGATCAAGTGCTATACTAGTCCTGGTGAACTTGCTATACTATATTTGCTATACTAGTCCTGGTAAACACCACCCCCCCACCCGACCACCACTTCTGTCTGTAACGCAAGATGACGTGGCCGACTGATCAAGTGCTAAAGTATTCATGGTTCGATGGCCGATTGATTAAGTTCTAAACTAGTCCTGGAGCAATGGCCGACTGATCAAGTTCTAAACTAGTCCTGGAGCGATGGCCGACTGATCAAGTTCTAAACTAGTCCTGATGCGATGACCGACTGATCGAGTGCTATACTTGTCCTGGTGCGATGGCTGACTGATCAAGGGCTAAACTAGTCCCGGTGCGATGACCGACTGATCAAGTGCTATACTAGTCCTGGTGCGATGGCCGACTGACCAAGTTCTAAACTAGTCCTGGTGCAATGGCCGACTGATCAAGTGCTATACTAGTCCTGGTGAGATGGTCGACTGATCAAGTTCTAAACTAGTCCTGGTGCGATGGCCGACTGATCAAGTTCTAAATTAGTCCTGGAGCGATGGCCGACTGATCAAGTGCTAAACTAGTCCTGGTGCGATGGCCGACTGATCAAGTTCTAAACTAGTCCTGGAGCGATGGCCGACTGATCAAGTGCTAAACTAGTCCTGGTGCGATGGCCGACTGATCAAGTGCTATACTGGTCTTGGTGCGATGGCGGACTGATCAGGTTGTAAACTAGTCGTGGTGCGATGGCTGACTGATCCAGTTCTAAACTAGTCATGGTTGCTTTACTAGTCATGGTGCGATGGCCGACTGATCAACAACTAAACTAGTCTTGGTGCGATGGCCGACTGATCAAGTTATACACTATTCCTGGTGCGAAGGCCGACTGATCAAGTTCTAAACTAGTCCTGGTGCGATGGCCGACTGATCGAGTGCTGTACTAGTCCTGGTGCGATTGCCGACTGATCGAGGGCTAAACTAGTCCCGGTGCGATGGCCGACTGATCAAGTGCTAAAGTAGTCCTGGTGTGATGGCTGACTGATCAAGTTCTAAACTAGTCCTGGTGTGATGGCCGACTGATTGAGTGATATACTAGTCCTGGTGCGATGGCCGACAGATCAATTGCTAAAGTAGTCCCGGTGTGATGGCCGACTGTTCAAGTGCTATACTCGGCATGGCCGACTGATCACGTGCTATACTGGGCATGGTGAGATGGCCAACTGATCAAGTGCTATACTGGGCATAGTGCAATGGGCGACTAATCAAGCGCTATACTAGTGATGGCAGACTGATCAAGTGCTCTAATAGTCCTGGTGCGATGACCGACTGATCAAGGGCTAAACTAGTCATGGTGCGATGGCCGACTGATCAAGTTATATGCTAGTCCTGGTGCGATGGCTGACTGATCAAGGGCTACATTAGTCCTGGTGCGATGGCCGACTGATCAAGGGCTAAACTAGTCCTGGTGTGATGGTCGACTGATCAAGTTCTATACTAGTCATGGTGAGATGTCCGACTGATCAAGTGCTAAACTAGTCCTGGGGCGATGGCCGACTGATTAAGTTATAAACTAGTCCTGGAGCAATAGCCGACTGATCAAGTTCTAAACTAGTCCTTGTGCGATGGCCGATTGATCAAGTTCTAAACTAGTCCTGGAGCGATGGCCGACATCTCAAGGGCTAAACTAGTCCTGGTGCGATGGCCGACTAATCAAGTGCTAAACCAGTCATGGTGCGATGGCCGACTGATCAAATCGCATGCCATAATAACTAGATGGCCATGGCCTGCATGTCGTGCCCGCCGAGGCATTTGATATTACAAACAATTTTTTTATTGCAACAAAGCCGTAGCCCGTTGACGTAAAAACATGCCGCACCCGCCGAGGCTTTGATAGTATACCCAAAAACTTTAACTAAAAAAACACTTTAATCAAAAACTTCATCCTCAATGCACACCAATGTGCCGACTATATCGCTGTGTCTGCAAGCGGGCCCAACAAAAACTTTAAGGGAAATTTCAAAGTAATTTGACCTTGACATTGGGCACATATAAATAATAATGAAAATGTGGGTGACAAATACACAGTATGTGAAGTTTCGAGTGAATTGGTGAAGCGGTTTCAGAGATATAGTGTTCTTAAAGGTACATTCCTACTCAGTAGGCACAAAATGTTCTTTATATCGGAGACATCATCCGAGACATTTTCGGGCAAAACAAACATTAATTCACCATTAATACACATATTTATTGGCATTATTATACATTTTATATCAGACGTAAATTTCCACACTGCTATCAGGGGCGATAACCGTGTTTCCTTAAAATTTTACCAAGACATTACTATTTATTTTTTGATGTGCAATGATACTTTATAATCTGTCGAAAACATTATTTTTTCAGGGGATCACATTTAATTAGTACAAGTAATTACAAAATATCATGCCCCATTTGCCTATGAAAATAGCCTGATATCACCACGTGTCACTATCAGTGAAATAAACATTACTAAATGATTATATCCATATAACGGGCACACGTAATGTTTAGAACTGGTGGAATAGTGACAAAATTATACACTTTTTTAATTCCTACAAATAACTGAGAATACACATAACTTTAATTGTTGTGCCTACTGAGTGGGCATGTACCTTTAATTAACATAAATAATTACAAAATATCATGCCTCATTTGAATATGAAAATAGCTTGATACCACCGCTAGTCATTATCAGTAAAATAAATATTACTAAATTATTATATATGGACACCCGTAATTTTTAGAACTGGTGGAATAGTGACACAATGATACACTTATTTAATTTCTATAAAGAACAGTTTGTGCCTACTGAGTGGGCATGTACCTTTACAAACATTAACCTAAAATCAAAAAAACTTTAACCGGACGCACGAAGTGACGTACATATGGATGTACGTACGCATGTAAGGCCAATGTGACAACTATATCGCACTGTGCACATGCAGGCATGTCAAAAACTTTGAGGTAAATTTGAGTAATTTGACCTTGATTATTGGGCACAGGGGTTGCAGGGGTTGAGCATATAATTAAAAATATGGATAAAATGATAAACACACATGTGAAGCTTCGAGTGAATTGGCGAAGCTGTTTCTGAGATATAGTGTTCTTAACAACTTTATCCTACGGTAAATAACAAGAACTGTAGGAGAACAGCATAGCTCGACTACGAGGGTTGTCGATGTACACATAGCTTCACAAACAAGGTGGCCGCGGCCTGCATAAAAACCTTAACCAAGGTTGACGAAAAACCTTAACGAAGGGAAATTAAGTAAGTAATTCAAGGTTAAATGTAGGTCAATGTCAGATATAGGTCAGGGGTTATTGATGTACATCACTAGGAGATGAAGTTTTCCAAGTATGGTTGGCGTAGGGCCAGGAGTATTCCATCTACAAGCTTGACTAAGAACCTTAACCAAGTGAAATTAACTAAGTAATTCAAGAGGAAATGTAGGTCAAGGTCAAATATAGATCAGGGGTTATTGATGTACATCCCAATGAGAAAAGGTTGTCAAAGGATGGTGTATGTATGCACAATAGCATTCCATGTACAAGCTTGACTAAAAACCTTAACCAAGGTTCACTAAAACCTTAACCAAGGGGAATTAACTAAGTAATTCAAGAGGAAATGTAGGTCAATGTCAAATATAGATAAGGGGTTATTGATGTACATCACTAGGAGATGAAGTTGTCCAAGTATGGTGTGTGTAGGAGCAGTAGTATTGCATATACACGCTTGACTAAAAACCTTAACCAAGGCGTGACGGTGACGCCGACGCCGGGGTGACAAAATAAGCTCTAACTATTCTTCGAATAGTCGAGGTCGAGCTAAAAACCAGATGGCCATGGCCCGCATGTCGAGCCCACCGAGGCATTTGATGGTCGCGGCGTATATGTATTTGAAGTTTGAATTAAGGTATGTAAACGCTTTAACGCAAATTTGAAAGTCATTTGACCTTGATCTTGGGCATGTGGGTCGCATGCATGGGCTATAATATGAAAATATGGATGATAATAAAGAATTATCTGAAGTTTGAAGCAAATCTGAGTAAGTGTTGTGGAGATATAAGGTATGTAAAAGCTTTAACGCAAATTTGAAAGTCATTTGACCTTGATCTTGGGCATGTGGGTCGCATGCGTGGGCTATAATATGAAAATATGGATGATAATAAAGAATTATCTGAAGTTTGAAGCAAATTTGAGTAAGTGTTGTGGAGATATAAGGTATGCAAAAACTTTAACACAAATTTCAAAGTCATTTGACCTTGACCTTGGGGCACTGGGGCCGCATGAGTGGGACACAGAATGAATATATGGATGATGACTAATAAGCATTTGATGTTTCAAGTCAATGTGACTTAGGATATGGTATTTAACACACACCGATTTCGGACGGACTGACGCACGGACGTCATTGTGATCACTAAGTCTCGCTTTCCGCAAGCAGGCTCGGCAAGAAAACTACGGATGGACGTCAATGTGCAGACTATATTGCACTGTCCGCAGGCGGTCGCGACAAAAATTGTATAACCCCTTTTTAAAGGTGCATGCCCACTCAGTAGGCTAAAAATGCTCATTATGGGAATTAAATAAGTGTATAATTGTCACTATTCCACTAGTTATAAACATTACGATTGCCCGCTATACAGATATAATCATTTGGTAATATTTATTTTACTGATAGTGACGCGCGGTTGTATCGGTATTTTCATGTGCAAATGGGGCATGATGTTTTATAATTATTTATACTAATTAAATGCATCAACTGAAAAAAAATTTGACAGATTAAAAAGTATGATCATTGCACATCAAAAAATAAATACAGAGAATAAATAGTAATGTCCGTTAACATTTTAAGGAAACACGGTTATCGTCCCTGATATCAATGTGAAAATTTGCTTCTGATATAAAATGAATAATAATGCCAAACAATACGTGGGTAATGGTAATTGATTGTTTATCTGGCCAGAAAATGTCTCCGATGATGTCTCCGACATAAAGAACATTTTGTGCCTAGTGAGTGGGCATGTACATTTAACGCTAGCTCCGCACTGTCCCGTGAGACATATGCATGTGTTAAGTTTCATAAAAAATATTGTAAAGGGTGTTCGCGTTATGCTCCGGACAAATCAGTGCGCGAAAAAACAAAGGGAGATAACTAAACTAGAAAATGTGTTCATAGAACACGGATACCCCACATATCGCTTTCATAGTAAACAAGGCAAAATTCCAGTGTCCAAAAGGGAGAGATAATCCATGACACGGGGTTCGAATCAAAAATCGAAATAAACTTTCCGCATCTACTCATCATAAGGAAGCTACATCAAATTTCAGTGTTGTAGCTGTTACAAATGTTTTACGAGTTACAAGGCAAACTTTTCAAATTCTAATTCAAAAAGGGGGAGATAATCCATGACGCGGGGGTCGAATCAAAATAAACTTTGCAAATCTACTCATCATAAGGAAGCAACATACCAAGTTTCAGGTGTGTAGCTATTAGGGTTTAAAAGTTTTACGAGTTACTAGGTTGGTGACGGACGGAAGAACGGACAAGGGTAACACTAATTGCCCCCTCCACTATCGTGGTGTGGCATAAAAATTAGTGAGGCAAAAGTTGTCATATACAAGTAACTTACCTCAATTCATCAGTTACACATCAGACGATGAATGAACTTTAATTCTGGTGTAGAATATTAAAGTTATTCATTATGTTCAATAGTGCTGCTTTGACATGACGTGAAATTAAAACATGCATGACATGATCTGGAAGAATAACCACAGATCAAGCACGCATATTCAGAATCACGTCTGTCGGTTCTTATCCAGCTCCGATTTCTGTCACCTGTCCACAAAATCCAGAATCCAACATTGTCGCAAATTTAATCCTCTATGTTGGTGTACGTTAGAACATACTGTCACTTAGTATATTATCCAATGCCGGTTGTAATCTCTCGTTTCTCTAAATAAATGCGTCCAACAATCCCTGTAGCTGCTATCGTGATACAAATGGTTAAAGGTTCTGTCAGCGCCTCACATATTGATCTTAATATCCACCATTTTGATTCCAAGTACCAGAATAATGATGTTTCCATGCGCCGTCGTAGTGTTATCTGTCAGATTCCGTTGTTTATTTGATCAAATTGATGGACAAATTTGTGTCCGCTAATGTCGCCAAGAGCATAATCTATGACGTTGACTGTAATAATTTGGCATAACTACTAGCTTGGTTGAATGAAGTGATCACTATGGTGAATAAGTGTGTATTCGTGCCCGGTTTTCTCAGTCGGTAGAGCGATGGTGTGGTAAACCAGAGATCCCCGTTTCGATTCCGGGCTGGTGCGCATCTGTCTCACCCTGTGACATTTAGCGCCCTACGTAGTTGCGGGAAGTAACTCTGCAGAATACTCCCGCATCGTCCTTACCGAGAGTTATGGTGCTCTCCGTAGGTTTCCCCTGCAAAGTACCAAATCACATCTGATTTGCACTTCAACTGTTAATTGCGACATATTTTCTGTATTTTTAAAATGAAAGAAATGTCAGTATTATACTTATTCATTTCTGTGTAATAAGTACAGAAAAATATGTCACAATTAACAGCTAAAGCGCGAATGAGACCCGATTCGGTACTCTGCAGGAAAAACCTATGGAGCACTCTGGGTACGGACGATAATTGAGAATTCTGCAGTTACATGCCGCAACTACTCCCAACGTGGAGTCGTGACTGATGAAGAAATATGGAATTCTGGGTGGAAATATTTCTGCCCAGTGACAATTGTTGCCCAACGAAGGACCGCGACTGATAAATACTCCCAAAATTGTACCCAAACATATGGTATTCGGAGACAAAAATTAAACATGGAATTCGAGGACGAATTTCAATTTGGTGGAGAAGAATGTCGCAGTACGCAACTGACTATGGGGATGAAGTGTGTATGATCTGTGCCTTGTTAGCTTGCTCGGTAGAGCCATGGGCATGGTACGGTAAACATGAGGTCCCTGGTTCGATTCCGGGCCGTTATTTATCTTGCTCACTCTGTGACAAAAGTAAACCGTTTTATTTTAAAGAAATGGATATCATCGGATTAAATATTATCTTCACAAAATTTGATTCGGGCTAATAGAAATCAACAGCCAGGACAGAACGCTTGCAGTAATAGAAATCTAATTCCAAAATAAATTTTAATTGTTTTGTTTTATGATCAGGTTTCGAAAATTAAAATATGCTTTTCTTTTACAATTATTATCAATCTGTTCACCATGTTATTATGGTTAATATGCAATTCACAGTCTCTCCTTGCAGCTTGAAATTGAAAGACATTATGAAAAGTTGTGTTGATCTCAGAAATTGTCATGTCGACTATAGGATCGCGTCGAAATAATGTTAACAGAATAGGAAAACGTAATTCGAAAAAGTAAACAAAACGCAAAATTGATGCTTAGTTTTGCAATATTATACAGTAGACCACACATTATAATTTGATTTTATATGAAAATAAATATATTGTGAGTATGGTGGTGTCTATTAATGTGTTCTTGATATTCGGAACAGCAGTGACGACATTTTGTTTTGTCCAAGAAATTGTCAAGGTCAATGTTTCACTGTTTGTCTCGCAATAACCCGCCGCTTTATATTTGCGCACCAAAAAAACAGATCACCAATACCGCTGACTTTCTAGCCACTTTGAATGAAATAGATGGGATAAAACTTTGGATTGGAACACGGATACGTTTGTAAACTATTTCGATTTTATTGCCGGATTGGTTTGACCGCAGAGCGCAGTGTAAAGCGGTCATTCTTTCGCAGTTTAAAGTAAACTGCAATTAAAAGCGGAGCGCAGCGCTAACTGCGCTATAAGTATTGCAATTCCGCAACCAACTCTTTGGACCGCAGTCACATGATTGCAGTCCGATTGCGGTCCAATTGCAATTAATGGGAACGCGAATTGCAATC
Source organism: Conchocele bisecta (assembly GCA_029237695.1). Classification (NCBI taxonomy): domain Eukaryota; kingdom Metazoa; phylum Mollusca; class Bivalvia; order Lucinida; family Thyasiridae; genus Conchocele; species Conchocele bisecta. The sequence continues at coordinate 75,878,524 of CM055275.1, forward strand.
CTGCGCTCCAGGAATTGCAATTCGCCTGGTAAGAGAACCACAGGCCACTCTGTATTTGTTTCCGTGCCGCGCCAGATATTTGTGTCCATTCACGGCACTAACCTACTATTCTATTTTTATCCCGTCAACACAGTGCGTATGTGCCGTGAAACACGGTGCCGTGAAACAATTTTGATATCCTGTCAATATGATTTGGAGATGCGGCTGGGGTTATTTTTTGCATTTTAAAGTTATTTGTAATGTTGACGGGATAAATAGAATAGTAGGTTAGTGCCGTGATTGGGAAAACTATCTGGCACGGCACGGAAACGGGATGTGCTCTGTAGAGCCTCGCCCATGCCGTTTCATAAGCAAGATATGTTTTCCCATTCACAGCACTAACTTATTATTCTCTATGTCCCGTCAACACTACAAATGGCTGTACAATGCAAAAAAATAACCCCAGCAACCGCACATATTCATACGCAGTGAGTAGGTCGTATTGACAGGATATCAAAAATGTTTCACGGCACAGTGTTTCACGGCACATACGAACTGTGTTGACGGGATAAATAATGTTTCAATTAACATAACAATTTGATATTTGACACATGTATGCATTGCTCCAGTTAGTTTATATCATGGTGCGACACTTTGTTCATGTCATGATCCTGGAATTACATATGTTTGCACCAGGACACACCCGGGGGACTTCCGTAAGCCGCTTTCAGTAATTAATAGTTACGGGTTACATGTAATGCTATCACAATATACTATTATATGACAACAAGGACTTTTAAGCAAACTTGTTGTTAAATGAATGCTGAAACACAATGTACATGTATTATAGATGTAACTTCTTTATCTAAGTATTGACGACTGTACATGCATACAATGGTGCATGTATATCTATATTGCACACGCACACTGTTTGAGTTAGTGGATACTTTTGGTATATGAATTTGCCTTTTATTCTACTTCCATAGGTAAAGATGGACGAAATACACTGGCAGGTATATTATTGTACGTAACTATTGTATCCAACGCGTGTAATAATAGTAGGGGGAAAAGTGAATGCTATAATGTAGGTTACTAGCAAAGGTGGTAGTCATTCAAGTAATGGGTTAGTGGAATAGGGAAGCGTACTCCCGTATGAAAACAAGCGTTATACAATGTGAACGAGAACATAAACCCCGCCCATTGGTAATTATTTCGGCGGATTGTGATACGTGCCTCATGGGTAACTAACTCACAGGTACTACCATAGCGTGTTCGTATATAACGTACACTTATAATACATCAGTACGCCATGATTTATGTAAACTGTTTGTTTTCGTGAACATTACAGTGAGCAAACCTACGTGAACGACACCATGATGGACGAGGTACAAGGACAACGCAGTAAGTATATTGTGACGATTGAGGTAGCGTGTCGGGTCGTCTACAGGGAATACCACACCGCCATACCAGGTTAAATGTTTACAACTCACAGTCAAAGGGAATGAAACATTACAGGGGGCAAGATGTACAAGTATACAGTTTAATGGACGTAAATATGCAACAACGTTATGATAACAGGTACTATGATCTCATTCTAGTCTATGCTAATTCAGAGAGTATGCATTTAACTGTAGTCCTACTATACAAGATTAACAATATATCAGACTGTTATTGCTTCACTGAATTAGTGGAAACTAAACTATTTTATCAATAATAATGTCAAACAATCAATGCCAAGAAGACCCAGATGCTGCACATTCGCAATGATATAAATCAGAGGCACAAAATGCACAGAATCCGCAATTCTGGAATCAATTGGTTAACTTTAAACAATCCGACCTGTCAAAATCAATTCAGAAAATCCCATAAAACTCTAAATAATCTACTATAAATGACAACAGACCTATTGCATATAATGCAAGAAACTCCCTCTTTAAATTAAAACTAACCAATTCCCTAAGCATACCCAAATTACATCAAAACAATTGAATACCTTTTCTGCGAAACAAAACAGCTGATTCAACAATGGCCATTGTTTACTCTACCATAGTAACTGCCAGGATATGACGTCATCAGGAAAAACTAAAACGTATAACGACGTCATATCGTGGAGCATGTTAAAGTACAAACTAGACAAGTAAAATAACATTATTATTATTATTATTATTATTATTATTACATTAATATATACATCGTATTAATTTATGTATTAATATTATTACATAAATTACACATTGTATTAATAGAGCGTCACATTACATCTCCTTTCAAACATTTGCGTCCTCGCAAATCAATTATTATTGTATGCTATGTTCACTGCTGACCCTGAAGTAAATTCCTTTGTTTCAGAACCCACCGAGGAATATATTCTCCTTTGAACACCTTCAGTTTATCATGATGTACTCGCTTAGTCGGCCCATCTCCACTTGTCTGAATTATGTAGTCCAGTTGGTTGATTTTCTCCACAAAAATCATTGGTCCTTCATATGTTGGTTTTAATTTGGGACACTCATTTATCTTTCTTCTCTCTGTTAAATACCACACAAGATCCCCTTTATTGTATATTGTTAAACATGTCTTTGCATCGTAGTTATTCTTTCTTCTTTGTGCTGACCTCTGCAAATTTGTTCTGGCAATCTCATGGCTTTTCTGTAATTTTCTTTGAATATATTCTACGTATTCCGAGTAGGACGATACTTTGTGATTCATGTGGGTAGTTCCACTACCGTAAATAATCTCGGCCGGTATTCTAGCTTCCCGTCCAAACATCAGAAGGTTCGGAGTAAGTCCAGTACTCTCTTGTATTGTTGATCTATATGCAGATGTGAGGCAGCCAAAATATAAGTCCCAATCTTTATCTTCTTCTGTCAAATATTCCCGTATCATACGAATCAACGTTTTATTAAATCTTTCAGCCTGCCCATTGCATTTCGGGTTCCTCGCGGTTGATCTTGTCCTTCTAATCTCAAGCATTCTGCATAATTCATTAAACACATTGCTTTCAAAGTTAGTTCCGCGATCCGTATGAATATCTAGCGGTGCACCATAACGTCCAATTATTTCATTAAGTAGTACTTGAGACGTAGTTCTAGCTGATTGATCTGGAGTTGCAAATGCTTCCGACCATTTACTGAACGAGTCTGTCACCACCATAATGAATCTGTTTCCTCTTCCTGTTTGCGGGAATGGTCCCATAAAGTCTATACACAGTCTGTCCCACGGAGCACAAGCATGTTTCCTAGTGGAGCTTTTTTCGTCCTTGATGGTGTTTTGTTAGCACCGCAAATTTGACAACATGTCAAGTAATTGTTTATATCATCTTTTAGTCCATACCAATAGAAATTCTGTAACACCTTTTCCTTAGTTTTCTTTTGTCCTAAATGTCCGGACAATAGTGAAGTGTGACACTGATGGATGACACTCTTGCGCAATTTAATGGGTGGTTGTTAATATTTGTAACGATTTTTCCAAGTCCATTCTTTTTGGCTAAAATTTCTACACAACAGCCCATCCACAAAAACTAAATCACTCCTCAGTAATGTAGATAGTGTCTAACAACTGGGCTGGAAGAACATGCCTCTTCGGCACTAGGTCTTATTACCACTGATCACCCAATCTTTCAACTGATTAATATCACTGTCCTCGTTTTGTTGTATTTGCATATTCGTTGCATCATCTGCATTCAACCACATACTCGAGCTCACTTTGACCTCACTTCTTGTAGTGACCCTGTTCACTTTTACTCTCTCGGTTAATTCCATTTCTTCTGCTCTTTTATTACACTTGATGCATGGTCCACATTTCAATGGTTCCATTGAATCAGTTTCCGCACAAGTGCAATCCTTTGGGTTTAAACAACAAGAAAGTCCATCAGCAATTTCAATGTTTTTGTCCTTCACGATACTCCAATTCAAAATCATATGCAGCTAATATTTCGATCCATCTGGCCACACGACCCTTTGGATTCTTTAAACTGAAAAGCCATTTCAGCGCTCTATGATCCGACCGTATTCTAAAATGTCTTCTAAGTAATGTTCAAAATACTCTGTGAAGTAACGGACAGCCAACAATTCTCTGTCGGTAACACAAAAGTTTTTTTCTGACTTGCTTAATGATCTACTGGCATATGATATAACACGTTCACTTCCATTTTGTATCTGTGATAATACTGCACCTATTCCAATGTCACAAGCATCAGTGTCCAATATGTATTCATCCTCATCTGTTGGAAGAGCCATAATGTCTGGACCTGTAAGCTTTTCTTTCAACTTTTCAAATGATTGCTCACACTCGGTTGTCCATATCAATGCACTGTCATTCTTTGTGAGATCAAACAACGGCTGTGCGATCTCAGAAAATCCTTTCACAAATCTCCTATAAAAGGAACACATCCCTAAAAATTGCTTAACTTCAGTAACATTCTTCGGTTGCTCCCACTGAATGATTTTTAATGTATTCTTTGTATCTGGACTAACTCCTGCTCCAGAAACCTTATTTCCCAGGAATACAACTTCATTTTTAAACAGGTTACACTTTCCTGGCTTCAATTTCAAATTTGCATGTTTCATCCTTTTAAAACATCACGCAACCTTCCCATATGTTCATCAAAATTTGATGAAAATACTATAATATCGTCAATATAAATTAGATAAACATTCCACAGTAGCCCCTTCAATGCGAGTTCCATTACTCTCTGAAAGGTTGCAGGACTATTCGTAAGACCGAATGGTAGCGATGTAAACTCGTGTAATCCATACTTTCCAGCACTAAATGCAGTCTTGCATATGTCACTTTCTTTAACGGGAACTTGAAAATAACCCGATGTTAAATCTAGAGTGCTGAACATTTTTGATCCAGAAAAAGCGTCTATGCATTCGTCAATCTTCGGAATAGGGAAAGCGTCTGCTTTTGTAACTTGGTTCAATTTTCTGTAGTCAACACATGGTCTCACAGTTCCATCCTTCTTTCTCACTAAACACAGTGGTGAACTCCAAGGAGAATTACTTTCTCTAATTACTCCTTGTGCCTTCATTTTGTCCTTAGCCGCTTTCTCTTCACCTATAATGCCCTAGGAACACGACGGGATGGTTGCTTAATTGGCCGTGCATTTCCGGTATCTATTTCGTGTTTCACTATTGTTGTCATTCCAAGATCATTTTCATCTACAGAAAATGAAGATTGGTATTCTCGTAGGATTTCAGCCACTTGCATCGTCTCATTAAATGTTTTACCTTTACACGATTGTTCAAATAAGGCTTTTAAGTGTTCTCGTATATTGTTCATACACTCTGTTTCATAGCTTCTTCTTGTCGGAACTTCTTTCTTATTATGTCCTTTCTCTATGTTTGTACCATCAACAAACTTAATTCTTCTAACACAATGCTTTCCTTCATCTTCAGTCTCTTTTGTTAGAATACGATGTATCGAGTCTTCTGTTATATCTGTTGCTATACCTATAACAGTATCCTGATTAACTGACTTACACAATTTGGATGGATTTAATATTCTCACTTTTGATGTCACTGTTCGTTGTAGATCTGCTATGCTCCTTGCTATCAATAACGAATGATGTTCAGTAAAGTTATTTGAGGGCTCAATTATGACATCGCAATTTTTTAGAGAGTCATCATTATCATGTCTATCTACAAACACATCGATAACCTGTTTCTGACAATCCTGTATAATATAATGGTCAGCTGCTCTCACTTTCCTCACTTTTCCAGATGTATTGTTTAAGAATGGTATTATTGTTCCTCCAGTATTTATTTTCTGCTCACTTAATAGTATATCCATACCATCTAAAATATCCATCCCAAGTAACACGTCATCTCTATTTCTGCAATGGCTACTTCTTTTTAATAAGTATTGTCCCCAATTCATAAATGACAGCTGAGCCTTTCCATAATTGTGCAGTGTTCCGCCTCCTGCATGCTTCAATTCCACATTTCCATACGGCACTGGCTGCTTATTTTTTGGTATACTTTCAAACAGTGCCTTTGACACCACTGTTCTTCCTGCACCTGTGTCTATGACAAATGTAGCTTCCCTGCCTTGTACCCTTCCTTTAATACAAATGTCTCTACACACTTCGTAACTTCTTCTAACCGTTTTATCTCGACTTACTTCCTTTGTCTCCGTTTGGCCAACATTTGATAAATTATTGACTGGCTTATGGCCATCTAAACCAGTCACATCTAGTTTAAATCCTGCCCCAGATTCCTTGACGACGTACTTGGGTTGATTAACTGTCTTGTTATACTGTGTATTCCTCTGCAATCTATGCGGGCATTCCCTTATAAAGTGATCTGGAGATTTGCAGTAAAAACACACTTTAACTTCTGTCTGTTGTCTATTTCCATATGGTATATTTTGCAGATATCTTGGTGTATTATTTTGCTTTAATAACGTGCTTAGTGTTTGCAAACATTCTTCTTGTCCTCTTTTTAATATCAATATTTCTTCTTTCAAATTCTGCATCGCTGGCTTATCGCAAACATCTTCCGTCTTCTTCTCTCTCATCTGTAGTTCACTATGCTTTCTCTCCACTATATTTTTCTTGCTTGGTCCTGTTGATAGCCTGGCAACTTTTTGGTCCACGTCACTATTTTCAATATCCGATTCATCTTTATATACGGACCTGTAGGTTTTCCGGACATATGTATCAGGTTCCGAAGATTGTCTATCATAGCTTCGTTTTGTTTCTTCAAAATTCACAACTTCGTACACTGCATCGTCAATATTATCTGGGTCCTTGATGTATTCCACGTGGAAACTCGCTTTACTGTTAAGTAAACCATCTAGAAATATTCTAAGTAAATTTTCCTGTCGTGTAATTGTGTCTCTTCGGGGATGGGCCTTATCGTATAATCGCTTTAGATCGGCTGCAAATTCCTCTACAGTTTCACCAGGCTTCTGACATCTTCTACTGAATTTCACCCCAAATGTCTTTCCCGTTTTCACTATCCTGAATCTATTTTGTAACTCATGGCATAACATTTCATAAATCTGTCTGCTATTACTGTTCAACTGTTCATACACAAATTCTGCTGCTTCTCCCCTTAATAATTGCAACAATTCATCCAATTTGTCACTTGATGACCACTTCCTTCTTATACATATCTCCTCGAATCTTTGGTACCACACGGTCCATTTCTCCTCACCAGAAAATGTCGGTATTTGTAAATGCCTATGATAATCATGCATTCTCTTCTATTGTAGTACACATATTCGTTTTCTGAATGTGGGACTTCATATCTAAATGGACTTCTCCCTCTTCTCTGTATGTCTGGGCGTCTTTGTCTTGTGTCTACCTGTGGGCTTCTTTGTCTTCTATCCGCAAATGGGCTTCTTTGTATTCTCTCAGTAATTTCATAACAGTTTATTTTATCGCTGTCACATCAATGAAATTGTCCGTTCTGATTACTGTCTCGGTGACTTCTACTATTCCGAGTACTTTCAATCTGCTCTTGTGTCTGCTTCTTAACAACCTTCTCGAAGGAGTTTACAATTAAAGCACCGATCTTTCTCTTTGCCATGATCACCAACTGTCCAAGATTGCGATACCCGTGTCTGTAACTCTCCGCTGTTTTGTTCGTCCCTCGTTGTTCCATCACTCATCATATGAATATCCTCTTCTAGTGTATCTATTAAACGTCTATATTCCTGTAATTGTGGTTCACCCCGGGTTTGGGACCGTGTTATACGCCTGTTCGCCATCATATAACTAGTCTCTAGTAATAGTATTGATTACAGTCTATATTTACACCACGAGCAAATTCAAGAGAAAATTACATATATATCATAACAGCATATACCACTAATTCTTGTTACTGTTATTGTTGTTGTTGTTTTTTATAATTACTTTGTCAATTAGCAATACAACAAATTTAAATATCAATAAAAACGTACACGTTTTTATTGATATAATTCATCACAAAAACAACAACAGCTCACTAGAACTCACTTACAATTCTTCAATATATGGTATGGCACACTTGATATCAATTATAACAAAATACACAGCATGTTAATTAGCTATTTCAGAGTATTTCCTGTGTAACAAAAAAAAATCAAATGAATCAATAAATAACAGACAACTCTGAATCAAATAATTGTAGTACGTGTTGTTCGTTTCCGCTGCCACCAAATGTGACGACCGCGATTGAGGTAGCGTGTCGGGTCGTCTACAGGGAATACCACACCGCCATACCAGGTTAAATGTTTACAACTCACAGTCAAAGGGAATTAAACATTACATGGGGCAAGATGTACAAGTATACAGTTTAATGGACGTAAATATGCAACAACAATATGATAACAGGTACTATTATCTCATTCTAGTCTATGCTAATTCAGAGAGTATGCATTTAACTGTAGTCCTACTATACAAGATTAACAATATATCAGACTGTTATTGCTTCACTGAATTAGTGGAAACTAAAACTATTTTATCAATAATAATGTCAAACAATCAATGCCAAAAAGACCCAGATGCTGCACATTCGCAGTGGTATCAGAGGCACAAAATGCACAGAATCCGCAATTCTGGAATCAATTGGTTAACTTTAAACAATCCGACCTGTCAAAATCAATTCAGAAAAATCCCCATAAAACTCTAAATAATTTACTATAAATGACAACAGACCTATTGCATATAATGCAAGAAACTCCCTCTTTAAATTAAAACTAACAAATTCCCTAAGCATACCCAAATTACATCAAAACAATTGAATACCTTTTCTGTGAAACAAAACAGCTGATTCAACAATGGCCATTGTTTACTCTACCATAGTAACTGCCAGGATATGACGTCATCAGGAAAAACTAAAACGTATACCGACGTCATATCGTGGAGCATGTTAAAGTACAAACTAGACAAGTAAAATAACATTATTATTATTATTATTATTATTATTATTATTATTACATAAATATATACATCGTATTAATTTATGTATTACTATTATTACATAAATTATACATTGTATTAATAGAGCGTCACAATATCCTTTGTTTACATGTATGTATTGGATATAACACGAACAGACTGCAGCAAAGACAGTACTTACTCATTGTTGGTCACAGGTGCAAGCGAAATGGAATCGATGGCCATTGTAAACACGGTGACAACGGTATGGTTGTTGTGGTGGGGTTTAAGATCCTTTTTGTTTTACTAACTCGGTTTCCAGAAAGAAGTCATTATACTTAGATTGTGCTCAATTGTCAGAAGGTCATCTCGTCGTGACATCTCGAGTTGTAAGTTGCTATCTGTAGTCAGCGGCTTCATTGACGGTTATGCTATCGTAACATTAATTGTATATGTTCCCTATTTCTTAAGCTCAACTGAATAGGAACTTTCAAGCACTGTCAAACATATGTAAATTCTCACGAACGAAACACACAATGAATTAATACCAACGTATTCATCGGTAAAATACCCCACCTGCATGTATGTTTAGTTTATCGTATCGTTGACACTGGTAATCGTAATCATATTTACAAAACATGTTGTCGAGTTAATTGCTTTGTGACCGGAAATCGGTCGGATCGAGTGGACCATGCTACCCTCTTAAATATTATGATTTGACGCTAGACCGAACTGGGTACAAACTGTAGCTGGAACATCCACCATAGTATACGATCATTTAGCCATGTAAATTGTGAGCCGCCTTCTTGCCAGCCCAGGATGCGGATCAGGGACTATGGGCGCCATTTTTCTACTTGTTCAGCATACATATGTATATAAACATGTAAATGCAGCTGGAAACATCCACTGCGATCACTTAGACATGTAAACCGTAGCTGTAACATCCGCCATACGATCGTTTAGCCATACAAACGGTAGCTGGAACATGTACCATACGATCATTTATCCATGTAAACTGTGAGCCGCCATCTTGTCAGTCCAAATTATGACGTACAACATCCACTAGACAATCATGACAATATATCGTATCCAACGGCGAAACATATCAGTATATTATAAAGCATGACAGCTCATTTGGGAAACAAATGTCAAACATTTGTAGTTTGTCCTTTCTAATGAACACTGTACATCGCTAAGACACACGATCACTACATATCCTGTCAGTCTACGACCAGTAACAACGCAACTCGGGTGATGCATAATACAATTATGTAGCTAAATCAAAACGGGAACACACATGTAAGCAAACGCACACACAACATGTCCGCACGGTATCACTGATATTTAACCACTTCGTTGAACATGTTGTACAGAAGAGATGGCATCGTTAGTGTTTCCTACACACCCTTGTCATATGTTTCAGGAATCGATTCAGCAATGTCGGAAAACTACACGGTCCCCAAAAGGTATTACCTTTCCAACTTTTGTCATGAGTGTTTCCGTTGATTTGATGAGTCATGATAAGTATGTTTAGTGTCACTGTCACCGGATAAATTATCGTTTGGCGACCCGTGTAGATCCCGATTCGCATCCACAGTCTATCAGGAGCTGCATTATTCGCCTTTCCATCAAAGAAACACCCGTCATGCTTTTAGCAAGCAGTATAGATCGCTATCATGCTATTTGAGTGTGCTATTCGATGAGGAACGTTACTGGTTAATGATTTCATCAGCCCTTTTTCCAAATTCACAACCACATATCGGTGTTTCAAGCGTATCCCATTGTTGCGTGTACGACTACTTTTCCTGTCACAGCTATTTCATCTCAAGCCCTCGTGGCAATATTCGACAGTTGAGTTTTTCCTACAGCAATGGCTATCACAACGTATTAACATGTCTGGTAAATATTGAATTCGACTTGCCGTAAATGTTGGCAAAAATAATAATCTGAATTCCACTCCAATTTCTAAGTTATATCCAACCGAATGAATCATATGTTGTACAAATGATAAGTTAAACACAGTGTAATGTTGCTATTTCATGTACTTCTGGTTTCTATTATTCTGTGATAATCTATTGTCTCACTTCGAGAACAAAACTAGCGGCAGAAGCAACACGACAATCATTAATTAGGTTACACTTCGTCCGTGGATGCCCACACTGACATATGTGTACATATTTACAGCGACATCGCGCCCGCCACGTATGAAATGCTGGATTCCGCGGGGACAGTGGACTCGCCGACTTACACTGATCTAGGATTGTATGGTGAGTCGAACATTGAGTAAATGTGCGAAGGTAACATGTAGCAAAAACGATGCGGAGAAGTTGCAGCAAGAGATGTAAACGAAATGTTTTAGAAATCTACTATAATTTACTAGAACGTATTACCATTTAATGGTAAATATATTGATCTAAGAAAGAAAGTAGAATTTCAAAATCCGACCACAAAATCTAAATATATTAAAATATAGTATCGAAAACGATGTGCACGTGCAAGGAATGTATA